>JAPPVO010000984.1:0-96706 GCA_030407325.1 Camellia japonica | reverse complement strand
GGATGGGTCCTTGAGCTCAAAACCAGTCAAGAACTTCAAGAATAAGCCTTAAGGATCTCAGTTGCAAGAGGAAGGTGAGACACTAGGTGTTTATGTGCAATATTATGACAATACACACACACTAAGCTCAAAGGAGAAAGAGAGATATATGATAGATATAGAACTCCAAACCCTAAACCAGAGCTTCTCCTATGTCTAACCCTCTGAATTTTTGTTCACCTTTTCAACCCTTGAGCCAAGAGAAGAGCCTTCTCTCTTATAGGCAAAAAGCTTACAAGCTTAGTCCCTAAGCAAGCTCATCCCTCCATACACGTGTATGGAGGGGAAACAAGAGCTAAACAGCTGTCTAAAAATATCTCAGAAAGCAGCTGCACAGTGCTCGGCCGGCAAAAAATGTCATTTTGACAAAATTAGTGCCGACCGGCACAAAATAGTGCCGACCGGCACAATATAGTGCCGGTGGCAACTCCAGCCAGCCGGTGGCCTCTAGCCCCAGCCGGTGGTGTGTAGGGATGCCTCACAAAGCATTCCCTGCCCTCCTAAGGCAAAACACAAGTGTTTGGTGCAAAACCAAACACAAACGGTCGAGTCCGGAGGTCCTGAGGCACGGCGCGCGTAGCCGAGAACTCCGGGAACTCCAAACGAACACAAACATGGATAATCACCGAGTGTTCCAACGGTGACGTCCAAGTCTTGAGGACGGTCAAAAACGGGGTGTCTACACTCTCCCTGTACTAAGCTACACTTCTCACTGTTGTGTGCCAATATGACCCTATTTTGGAATTTGTTTCGATGATTTAAATTGTTTATATTTTAGAATATATCGAGTAAAATTTATTTATAAAAAATCAAATTAATCGGATATCGTTAATCCTTTCATCTACTAATATTTGTATTTATTTTTATATTTTAAATCACAATTGCCATTTATTTTTTAGATATAAATGCAATTTGATGAAATAATTAACGATATCCGATTAACTTAATTTTTTATAAATATATTTTACTTAATATACTGTAAAATATAAAAAATTCAAATCATTGAAACAATTTCCAAAATAAATCCATACAACTGCACTGCAATAACTGTGAGACACAACAAACACCCCATTTCCTTCTTTTCTTGACACACCCACAACTATTATTGCAATGGATACAAATTTTTTTTTTTTTTTTTTTGGGCAGAAAAAAGAACTTCATTTCATAATATTGCATAAAGGATATTACATTAAATAGTACAAAAAGGCTGATAATGAAAATCCCTAGCAGACACCTAGCAGCACAAAAGATTAGAAGGACAAAGGCCTATTTTGGGAAGTGGGTTAAGAGCCATTTCCTAGCTTTTAACCCACTTCTCTCTCTAACAAAAAAATTTAAAAAAAAAAAAACTAAAAAACAACTATTGACCATTTTCTTAAAATACTCCAAAGAGATGAAAAAACTATTCAAACCTGCAAAATCATCACCTGCAAATAGTAGGACAGAGAAATGAAATAAATTACTCAAACCGTAACATTCCGTCTATGTGTTGCTCTTAAGAGAGTTGGATCGCTAAAACTATTCTCGATGATATGTTGCCTTCTCATCTTTCTACCCATACTCAAACCGTAACATTCTGTCTTTGTGTGGCTTTGAAGAGAGTTGGATAGCTAAAACTATTCTCAATGATATGTTGCCTTCTCCTCTTTCTACCCATACTCAAACCGTAACATTCCGTTTTGTGTGGCTTTGAAGAGAGTTGGATAGCTAAAACTATTCTCGATGATGTGTTGCCTCCTTCTCTTTCTACCCACAAAGCTTTGTAACAACGAGCTGATAACTTTAATTTGGCCCATAGCTTTGATAGGATGTCGCTTAAAATCGACATCACTAACTGAAGTCTTTTTCCTAGTGGCCTTGGCTATTTTGTTCGGAGTCTTGGCAAAGTTGTTTGGGACATTGATGTGATTTTCAATTTGGAAAGTGTCAATATTGGTGACTTGATTGGGGGCGAGAATATGAGTACCGAAGTCCATACTTGTAATCTGAAGATTGTCAAGCTTATTACTTGCATCATCCATCACCTCGTCCACCGTTGTATGTACATCTGACTTGTAATTTGGAATATCTAGTGATGACAGAATTGGCTTCTCTTCTAAATGAGGAGGAATTGCAACTGGGTCTTGAATTTTCACAATTACGATGGCAAATCCAGATTTATGAAAGAACTAAAATCTATGCCATGTTGCAATTCGAAAGAGGGTATCTCGATGTAATAGCAAATAGTCCCTACCCAAACGAACTGGTTTGGAGTGCCATGAATAAGATCTCTTACAATATTATACCTTCTTATTAGTGGGAGAAAAAGATATCAGATGGCAAGGATGCTTCAGTAGTAGATGAATGTTCCTTAGTATTGCTAATGTTTAGTGCCCCAACAGAGTTTGATAATGCAACAGTTCCAATGGATGATGGGTCGGGCTGATCCACACTTCTAACGGGTTTACTGGCCTTGAAGTCCATGGAGCGTGCCTGCAAAAAGGTCCAAGGGGGGAGGTAATTCTCCAGCAGACACTCTGATGATCGAGTTAGGATAGAGTAGTTTGATTATGTAGAGAGAGAAGAGGGGGATGAAGAACTTAACCTTTAACGCATCCCGGAAGCTTCCTTATATCCTTTACTCATCATTTCCTTGTCCATTCCAAACTGTTTTGTTGGTCGAAAATCTATATTATAGCTCGCATTGTTCATGGTGAATCTGTATATCCTCCGATGTAAAGGGGTTGTCGCATTTAATGCTACAAGAGCCTCATTAATGGCTGATGTATGGGTGCAATAACTTTGCATGATCTTTGTCTACCTACATGGCTGATTCCCTACCCGACAGGTGTTTGAATGTTATTGGTCCTAGTCCATTATTGGTTTGTCAAGGTTACTAGGCTTTAATATCTAGTCCATGGGTTGGGTCTTGAGCAAGGTTCTAAATATCGGCCGGTACGTGCCGTACCGGCTGGTTTGTAACGGAAAATGAGAGTGCCGAGTCGGATACTCACCGATATACTGGTGAGAACGAATTTCACGTCCGTAGCGGCCGATTCCCGACACGTATCGGTTTGTATCCGATACGTGAGCGTTCCAGTTTCGATATAGTTCGATTCGGCTGAAAAACGAGCAAAGCATATGGAAAAATAATTGAGGAAAGCAAGTCACATGGAAAAGAAAATCACCTGGAGAAGCATCGAATCGGACCAAACCTCAAATCCAAATCAAACCCAATCGGACCAAACTCAACTCGGACCAAACTCAAATCAACTCCCCAAAGTTTTCCCTCAATCGGACCAAACTCAACTCCCCAATCAAACCCAAATCCATCTCCCAGGGGCATCGATCTTGTAAAGTGTTGCAAGGAGAAGTATCGAATCGAACCCAAACCATCACCGATTTCAAGCTTTTTCATTGAAGGTTTTTCTCTCATGCTCTGTTTACATTTGTTTCGTGCTCTGTTTTTTGCTTTGGCTGAACACTTCTTCAAATGGTTTTGCTTCTGTTCGGTTTGTTTATATTATATTATGTTATATTATATTATTTTATGGTTTTGCTTCTTCAAATGGTTTTGCTTCTGTCCGGTTTGCTTCTGTTCGGTTTGTTTATGTTATATTATGTTATTTTTTTTCTTCTTCAAATGGTTTGTTTATATTATATTATGTTATTCTTTTCTTTTCTCTATGGTTATTTTTTTATTTATATTATGGTATGGGATGGTTTTGCTTGGTAAGTTGCGTTTGGTTTGTTTATAATTTATTTATTTATTTATTTTTTCTGGTTAGTTGTTTATAATGGTTTATAATTTGTTTGCTTGGTAAGTTGTGTTTGGTATTTTTTTTATTTATATTATGGTATGGGATGGTTTTTTTCTTGATTTTTTTAAATAACCAAACTATATATAATAAAATATTAATAATACAAATAAAAAAATTTAACAGCTTTTGTTTGCTTGATGGGGGATGAGACTGGAGTCACCCTAATTATTGATTGAAAGTGCATTAAAATATATCAAAAAAATAAATAAATAAAATAAATAAATTAATTAAGGCTACAATAAATACATATTATTTAGTTGAAAATGAGTCAAAAGTACTTTTACATATCAAAATTTTGATTAAAATGTGATAAATTAAGGCTAAAAGAGTGAAAAAATACATAAAATTGAATTTTAGAGGGATTGCTAATGATTTTTGAAATTTCACAGCCACGACGCCCGATACCCGATACGTACCGGTCGATACTCCTGATACCGATACTCCGCGATTGATACCGTTACGTTACCCGATACCGCGATTTAGAACTATGGTCTTGAGTCGTGGGCCGAACCCTCTTGCAGGCCCATCGGTATCAGAGTTGGCAATGTGCGATGAAGACTGCATATTCTGAGGCATAAGATTGATATCCTTCTTTAATTCATCTAGATGCTCCATAAAAGAGCTAAAGGCGAACTCCATCCCACTCTGTTCTTCCGGTGTCACCTCCATCTCCTTGTGTGTCGATAGAAAATTGTTGAGCATATCAAATCCAAGCTCATCGATATCCTCATTTAACTCAGCCACGACTTGGTGAAAGTGGTGTTTGAAAGCATCTGTATCTAACCAAGAAGATTCCCCAAGAGATGATTTAAGAAATTCAACATCCAATGGATCCAAGTGATTGGCCTTTCCTCCCAAGCAACTTTTGCTACATCAAAAAAACTTGTTGAAGATGATCCACTTTCTATTACTCGTTTCCCTTTTTCAACTTTGGATAGTTTTTTATTAGAAGTTATTGAGGGGCCCAAAACCCCTTTTTCAACATTCTCAAAATCCAAAATCAAGCATGAATATGGAAAAACAACTGTTGTAATCCACTTGAGACAAGACTAGAAAAAGAGAAATGGAACATGCAAGCATAGATCCAAAAGGTCGACAACAAAAAGGGTTAGGACAACCCCACTAAAAAACTCCCGCAGAGAACAAAGTTGAAGTGGTGAGAGATCAACTGTGAGATCTTGACTTAAGAAAGTCAGGAAAGGACATGCAAGGGATGAGTGGTAAAGAGGTCAGAAAAAGACGGGAGGAGAGGGCCAGTGAGATAGATTCGTCGCCGAAAATGGGAGCCGATGGCATCCAGAACACTGTCAGTGTATGAAACGACCGCGGAACCTCCCCCTCCCTCTTGAGAGTTTGGATCTAAAATGAGAGGATGAAAATGAGAATGTTTGAGCTTGGTCGGCGTATAATCGGAAATCACCTCACGATCACCGGAAATCGCCTTATTCCAGCATAAATTTCACTGATCTCCCATAACCGGTCTCATTAAAAAAGTACATAAATATAATAAATAATAACACATCTAGCATGACATGGGCTGAACTTGTGCAAGATTGAGCTAAACTTATAGATGGTTTTGATAAGATGGTTAAAAGTTAGTTTTTTTAGTTTTATTTTATTTTATTTTATTTTTTATAAAAAAATATATAAGATGTAAGAGATGATATGATTTAAAATGGATTAAAAGTTAAAAAATAGTTTTTAACTATCTTTCTAAAATAGTCTTATATATTTTCTTATCTCAAAATATTAGTTCCTTATTCTATTTTTTATTATTCCAAAATATTAGTCTCTTTTAAAAAATTAAAAACTAAAATAATATAAATTTCTTATTTTGTCATTCTTTTAAATTCGTAACAACACAAAAAATATAATTATGACAATTGATATTTCTCAAAAAATGTACTATCAAAAAGTAATTTTGAAAAATTAGTTTTTTTATAGTGCAATAATTGTACTATTAAAAAAAATTAAATTCTCTAAAAAAACTATTATTTTAAAACGAAAAAAATAATAATATTTAATATTAGAAATCATTTTCGAAACCCAGCTCGATTCAGGATTGGACTTGGACCTTTTTTCCAAAGCCGTCCTAAAATAAAATAAAATAACTTAAACTCGTCCACATTGTCGGAATATTACTTAATATTGATATTTTTTCATATTATAAATAAAAACTATAATTAATTTAGTCTTTGGTGCTTCTCAAATTTCATAACTAATAATACATAATTTATGCTTATAAAAAATATTAAACAATATAAAATAGAAAAAAAAAATGGTAATAAATCCAATCTAAGAAAGGTACAAGGCATTAGGTCCAGTATATATTTTTTTGTTGGTAAGAGATCCACATTTGTGAAATAGTTTGGTGAGAAGTCCTAAAACATATTTTGTTTCTAATTTTAGCCATTGACTTTTTCTATCTATTTAACTTTTCGTTGATTATCTATCAAATTTTTCTTCTATCTGTTCAATTTTTTGTTTATCTATTCAAATATTTTGTCTACCTATTCAAATTTTTTGATTTTCTGTTCAATTTTTCCCTAACTATTCAAGTTTTTTCCCCTATATTCTATCTATCTATTTGTTGATTTTTTATTTGCTCAAGTCTTTGTTACAATTCTTGTTCTAATTTTTTTTCAATCTGTTAAAATTCTAAAACTTCATCTGCTGAAATTATTTTCTAATTTTTTCCTATCTGTTTGAAATTCAAGGTCTAATTTTCCTACCTGTTGAAATTCATCATAAAGATCTGTTTAAATTCAAAATACATAGATCTTATATGTTTTTTTCTACTTGTTCATCATCGTCATCAACAATCACATATACATTTATATCATCATTATCAACAACTTAAAAAAATTAAATATAGATCTAAATCTCCACAGATCCAGATCTAATCCAAAGAAAAATCAATATCATGAAATTTGGCCTTTTATCTTTCTTAGAAAGACAATTGCAGTGAGCAACGTTGACGGCCTGATCCTGGCATTCAAAATAATATATAATACTAAAATAATATTTTATAGTAGTAGTAGTGGCTTCCACATGGTACTGAAAATAAATTTATAAACTATCATTGGCATCCATGGCATATCATTTGTCACATCGTCATATTTTATAGTAGTAGTAGTGATTACTCTTATAAAGACAATTTTTGTGAGAAATGTCGACGACCTGATTATGGCTAAGAGCAACATCGTCATATGGCGCCACCAGCACTACAATACTGGAGAGAAAAGTGGACCAAGCATTGACATCTTTGTGGCCCTAATAGGTCAGAAGAATGGCGTTTTGATGAGATCGAAACCCTAGTTGAGAAAGAGGATTGTCGGCGTGAAAGGCAGTGGTCACACTTCTTAGATCTACGCCATCCGCCGCCAAAGCTCTCGGCAATGGAGAACAGAGGTGCAGCGCTAGTTGAGATCAAAAAGAGGTTCTAAGATCGGAGACAACATAGCAGTGGAAGCTACGCGATAGTAGAGAGTTACTGTTGGTGGTAGAGATGTTGTTTCTAGTGGCGACAGAGGAGGGAGGGAGGGAGAGAGAGAGAGAGAGATTTTGAGATCTGAGAAGTTTGGAGAGAGAGATCCTTGAGGAGAGAAAGAGAGGAGCTGGGGAGAGAGAGTGAGAGAGAGGGGGGCTGTGTTTAGAAGGGTTTTGAAACTTTAGTTCCGCCCTTTAATTTGTATATGACGTTTGTTTGTAATTTTTAAAAATTAATTTTACACTCACTTGTGAAAACTCGGTCGAATGTGGATAAATTTGGGTTAACCGATCATCCCATCGGACGTCCCATTAGTCGTCCGACCGGTTAACCGGAACATTGCAAATATATATACATATATATATTTTGCAATTAACACATGTTAATTTTTATATATTCGAAAAAAATATTTTTCGAATTTTTTAAAAAAATTTATGAACTTTAATAGAATTTTGAGTTGTGTGTTTGGTTATGAATTGTAAGTTTTTGTATCAAATATCATATGTCACATCAAAAATTTCTCACTCAATTCAAAACTCTTTTACCAAACAAATTTTTCACATTCAAATCATAATTCCAAAACTCACAAACTCAAAATACAACTCATACTCTCAAATTATATTTAGAAAGCTCTACCAAATATTACCAAGGTTTTTTTTGGGATGTTTGTGTTTCAATCGTGGATACTATATATATATATATATATAAGTAGGGTGTTTAGCGGATATTTCGATCTGTCCAAACCGATCGAACCAAACTGATCTGTCGTATTTTGGACAGATGCGAGATGATGAGCAGACGATTGCCGATTGATTTTTTTCTAATCCACCTAATTTTGGATAGATAACGGATTTGAAATTCCTTTAGCCGCAACCGAACCGCCAAATCATAAATACCCTTAGTAATTTTTAAGGCTTTATGTTTTCAATTTGTTTAGATATTCTATTTGTGTTTTAAATTAAAAAAAAGCATTTAGATATTCTGTGTGTTTTCAATTTGAAAATCTTTTTATCAAATGGCAAATGTTGATATTTGATACTTTTGTGTTGAAAATAATTATCATTTTAAAAAAAAATCAAATTAAATAATTTTTAAATAAAAAGAATAATTAACTAATTTTGATATTTGACAATTTACTTAATAATCTTATCACCGTGATTTCCATTATTGGCCGGCACCACATTAATTATACCAACATCAAAGGCAAATCTACAAATCCAACTATCAAATTACCAAAAATAAAATTATGGATTATGTCAATCGTTAAAAGATTCTTTAGAGTTTTTTTTTTTTTTTTTTTTTTGCAATAATATTTTTAAAACGTGCAATAGAGAGTAATAGTAAAATAATTAATAATGCTATGTGCAAAAAAATAATCTTTCTAAAGGGTAACGATTCAATGGGAAAGGAAAAATAATCGAGTACATAATATTTTATTATTCTCTATCTTTTCCTATTTGATCTATCCCTTCAATCTTCGACAAAATTAAACAACAATGATTGAGTTTTTCTTTTTTTAAGACCCCTACAACCCATTTTAAATCTCCACTATTGATGGTGTGGACTTCATATATACATGAATGGGTCCCATACATACATTAATGGTGGAGATTCAAAGGAGGTTGTGGGGATCTCTAAAAAATGAGCATTTCAAGCATTTTTCAGATTATTGAACCTCCTCCATAGATAATTTTCTTTTTTGAAAAAAAAAAAAAAAAAGTTGACCAATTAATTCAGGAGTAATATTAGAGATTTTTAAAATATTATTCATAAATTATCTACACTAATATGGTAAGAGTTGAGTCTTAATTGTTTAATTCTTAAACAAGAGTTGGGTTACTCTTATATTCGGATTTCAACCTGACAAAACTTGAGGGGCTCGTAGGTTTCAGCACAGATTCCATTTCAATAATCCGAATCGTTTCTTTTCTAGGGCCCGCAATGTATATTATCCATGAAAAAATATATGGCGATCTGATAATCGTAACTTTTTGATTTTATCTAGATAATTTCAAAAGTATATTTGTTATCCATTTTTTAGAACACAAATGCAATAAAATGAAAATGTTATGACTATCGGATCGAACTAATTTTTTTTTTATAGATATTATATATTGCGGATCTTACAAAATAAACGATTCAAATCATCAAAATAGAACCCATGGTGGGCCCTAAAAAATTAGTTCTGTGATGCTGAGACCCCTCAAATTCTGTCATGTTGAGATCTCAACATGAAAGAATTACATCTAATAACCTACCTTATTCAAAATAAATTTACAAGTGATATTTTAGAGTGCTAAAGCATTTTTCCAACCCAAAGAGAACTCAGTTAGACTAAAATTAAAGAAAATTACAAATTAGTGTTTAACCCAAAAAAAAAATAAAATAGACTAGTATAAATTTTATAAATATTAATAATTAAAATCATAATTTTTTTATATAAATTTATCATTATTTTTTAAAAATACTATTGAACTGTAATTTTTGTTTGTTTTCCTACATTCTTGTCGGACTCAAACATTATGTGAATCTCATCATCTGCAAAAAGCTGAATTCGATTGTTTTTGTTTTTTCTTTCTGGAGAATGTTCTCGTTGCTGAGCTAAGATTGTGAATTCATCAACAGTGAAGCTCCTCGCATCGGTCTATCTCTCCCATATCTGATTGATCTAAAATTTTATAATATAATTTTAAAAGAAAAAAGATTGAGAGTTTTAAATTAAGAGTTCTAATAACTTTAATTGGTATGTGGGTTTCATGTGATGTGATGTTTTGACTTTGGTTTTTTTTTTTTTTTCACATCATTAATGCTCTTTTAGAATTCCCAAATTAGATAAATGTATCGTTTTTGATAATAAAAAGTGTAATATCATATAAATAAAAAATTCATATATAATGATGTGATTCAATATGGTATTGTTACATTTTTTTAATCAATTTTTTAATAAAAAATGTTATAGGTTCTAAATTTTTTATCATATAAATAACTAAATGTTTTACATGGATGTGGACCTTACACTCATATGAGACATTTGATCATTTATTTAGTAAAAAAAATTAATATCTCTAACATTACCCTTTTTTAATATAAATTTTATGTAAGAATAAAATTTTCTTAATAAAAATTTAAATGTGAAGTATCAAATTATTATGTCATTGTTGGTTTTCTTGCTCAACAAACCGACACTCGCAAATTATAGAGTCCGGATCGTCTATTGCAGTTACCTGTGACACTTTCAACAGTGGTCTAAAACGACGTCGTTTTAAACAAATTTTTTTTTTTGTTTTTTCCCCTCCTTTTGCTTTTCAACTTCTTTTTCACTTCATCATTTTTACTTCACAAGTAACCAAAACACCACAGAACTTTAAGCAAAACCAGACTCTCTCTCTCTCTCTCTCTCTCTCTCTCTCTTTGACCCTTTGCTGTATCAGTCATAATCTTGAGCCCTAAACTATTGTTCAAATGCAACTTTTTTTTGTCTTCAAAATACTCCCCCTCTCCTCAATAAGGGCTCCATACACCATCAGGTCGCCATAGTAAAAAAAGCTCACATGCATTCCACATATTCGAAAAACACAAATGCACACCAACCAAACCAAACCCAAAACCCTACAATTCGCAAATCACGAACCCATTATAAACCCTCAATTTTAGCTCCAACAACCTGCTCATCAGAAAATGAGGTAACTTTCTTTGCAAAATCGAAGCCCTAACTTTGAAGAGACAGAGAAAGCTCACATAGCCAAAACACCACAGAACTTTAAGCAAAACTGAAAAGATGAGTCTGTCACCGGGATGAAGTAAAAATGATTAAGTGAAAAAGAAGCTGAAAAGCAAAAGAAGGAAAGAATTAAAAAAAAAAATTATCCAAAATGACATTGTTTTGTACTGCCGCAGGAAGCGCGACAAGCAACCGCGACAGACGATCTGGACTCCAATTTATGAGGCATTGTAATGGTGACATAATTATCAAGAGAAAAAGAAAGGGAGGCCATTGTATCATCATCATTTCGGCACTAATGCCTATTTTCAGAATGGAAAATGTTATATGGATCAAAATTTTTACCAAATGAATAATAGATACTTCCACTACAACAAATTTGAGATTTAAAGACGAAACAAATTTGTCCCAAAATGTATATATTTCGTCACCCAAACTAATTACGATGAAAATTTTTCGTCACCCGTTTTGTTGCGAAAGCCTCGTCGCTAAACGGTCTCAGAGACAAAAAAACAATTTCGTCATTGAAAATGATAAATTTGTGACAAATTTTTTTGTCTCCAATACGCTCTGTTGGGAGCATACTTGTAAGTAATTAGCGACAAAATATTTTGTCATTAAAGGAAGAAATTAGAGACGAAAGTTTTTGTCATAAATATAAGAAATAGAGACAAAATAATTTTGTCACGTTTAATATAAACGAAGACGAAATTTTTTTGTCAAAGAAGCTACGAATAGAGACAAAACAAATTCATCATTAAAAATGATAAATTTGTGACAAATTTTTTTGTCTGCAAAACACTCTGTTGGGAACAACTTGTAAGTAATTAGCGACAAAATATTTTGTCATTAAAGGAAGAAATGAGAGACAAAATTATTTTGTCATAAATATAAGAAATAGAAACGAAATAATTTTGTCACGTTTAATATAAACGAAAACGAAAATTTTTTGTCAAAGAAGCTACGAATAGAGACAAAATCAAATTCATCATTAAAAATGATAAATTGTGACGAATTTTTTTTGTCTCCAATATACTCTGTTGGGAACATACTTGTAAGTAATTAGCGACAAAATATTTTGTCATTAAAGGAAGAAATTAGAGACGAAAGTTTTTGTCATAAATATAAGAAATAGAGACGAAATAATTTTGTCACGTTTAATATAAACGAAGACGAAATTTTTTTGTCAAAGAAGCTACCAATAGAGACAAAACAAATTCATCATTAAAAATGATAAATTTGTGACAAATTTTTTTGTCTGCAAAACACTCTGTTGGGAACATACTTGTAAGTAATTAGCGACAAAATATTTTGTCATTAAAGGAAGAAATTAGAGACAAAATTATTTTGTCATAAATATAAGAAATAGAAACGAAATAATTTTGTCACGTTTAATATAACGAAGACGAAATTTTTTTGTCAAAGAAGCTACGAATAGAGACAAAACAAATTCATCATTAAAAATGATAAATTTGTGACAAATTTTTTTGTCTGCAAAACACTCTGTTGGGAACAACTTGTAAGTAATTAGCGACAAAATATTTTGTCATTAAAGGAAGAAATGAGAGACAAAATTATTTTGTCATAAATATAAGAAATAGAAACGAAATAATTTTGTCACGTTTAATATAAACGAAAACGAAAATTTTTGTCAAAGAAGCTACGAATAGAGACAAAATCAAATTCATCATTAAAAATGATAAATTTGTGACGAATTTTTTTTGTCTCCAATATACTCTGTTGGGAACATACTTGTAAGTAATTAGCGACAAAATATTTTGTCATTAAAGGAAGAAATTAGAGACGAAAGTTTTTGTCATAAATATAAGAAATAGAGACGAAATAATTTTGTCACGTTTAATATAAACGAAGACGAAATTTTTTTGTCAAAGAAGCTACCAATAGAGACAAAACAAATTCATCATTAAAAATGATAAATTTGTGACAAATTTTTTTGTCTGCAAAACACTCTGTTGGGAACATACTTGTAAGTAATTAGCGACAAAATATTTTGTCATTAAAGGAAGAAATTAGAGACAAAATTATTTTGTCATAAATATAAGAAATAGAAACGAAATAATTTTGTCACGTTTAATATAAACGAAGACGAAAATTTTTTGTCAAAGAAGCTACCAATAGAGACAAAATCAAATTCATTGTGACGAATTTTTTTGTCTCCAATACACTCTGTTGGGAACATATTTGTAAGTAATTAGCGACAAAATATTTTGTCATTAAAAGAATAAATTAGAGACAAAAATATTTTCTCATAAATATAAGAAATAGAGACGAAATAATTTTGTCACGTTTAATATAAACAAAGACGAAAATATTTTGTCAAAAAAGCTACCAATAGAGATAAAAACAAATTTATCATTAAAATGATGAAATAATGTCAAAAAAAATTCGTCACACATTGAGGGTAATAGTGACAAAATGTGACAATTATTTTTATCATGACAAATTCATTTAGCGACGAAATAAAGAATTCATGGCATAATTAATCATCCACCTAAGCCAAATAAGAGAAAAAAAAAACCTTTTTTAGGGATGGAAAATTTTGTCAATAATTCCATAATATTTTTTCCACATTATATACCTATTTTATCAAAATCTAAATTCTAGTTCAACAAATATAACCCTGTTCATGTTGAAACCTGTTGAATATAACAATTCCATCATAACTTAACCTAACCTATTATCAACACATTTACGAATTAACAAAATGAAAATATACATTCATCATTACAAATAATTTCATCCTAATACAATAAAATAGGAAATATCCACAAAATATCCAAAAGTTATAACTTGTTCAATTCCATCAAACATCCAACAATAACGAGTGCAACTCTACAAAGTATGTGTATCCTTATCAAACAAAAATGAACATTCAAACAAACTATATCATTATTGCACGTCAAAAATACCACACCAATCCAATCTAAAAAAAATAAATTATAAACTTCACAAGCCCAAAACTCAATGAGTCGACCCACCCCACGGACCAAATATATAATACGTCATGAAGGCCCTTGCATACTTCGAGCATCATTTCCTCTAGCCCTGGAGTTCCTGAGATATCAATTGAGAGGGGAGATTCGCGCCGGTTAGTACGACTGAGCGAAGATAACGTCAAACGTTACGGACTACACGGCGCCGAGCTGGTTGCTCTGTTGAAACGGCCGAGTGGGCTGACTTGCGCGGCTGAAGATGTTGACCGGTCGCATATTGGCGTGGCCTAGCTATGGGTTGCTCGTGTTGGGCGAAGCTCGCAGTGGCGGATATTAACCGAGCTGAAGGATTACCCAGTCATGACTGAGGGTGCAGCGAGGCCGGTATGCCTCCAACCGTCCAGCCAAGATAAAGCGGCTACGTGTGACCGAGATTGAAGGTAGAACGGTTGAAGGCCGGCATGCCTCGCAACCAGTTTGTCTTGATGAACCCATCAAGAGTAGTTCGGCCGAGATGGTTAGGCTTTCGTTGGATTACAGGTCGGTGACACATAGCACGGTCATGTGCATGTGATGGCAATTTTCCACAAGTGTTAGGCTGGTTGTGGTACCCCAGTTAGGTGTGCCACCTGGGCCAATGGCGTGAGGGAGAGGACATTTGCTCCACACACGCCTCAATACCGTTGGACAGTTCTGCGTGTACTGGTGGGAGGACAAAACCTTTACACGCGTAAGGTGGTGAGAGGCGAGCACTGCCACCTGTCCAGGGAAGGACAACAGAGGTAGTGCGCGCACAATCTTGAGGCTGCATTGCCAGCCTAGAAATATGGAGGAGGACGAATGTTGGAGGTAAGCGAATTCAATCTATCATAAATACTCTCTCTCCGATAGCCTTCTTCTTCTTCAAGTGGTCTGACTAGATCGTCGGAGGGTCTTTCCGGCACACCACCGCCGGGCAACTCATCGTTTTTGTGTTGCAGAGACAGACGCCGTTACAAGAAGCTTGACGTCCAAGGAGTACGGAAAGCAGAGGATATTTTTCCCCCGTACAATTGGCGCTGTCTGTGGGAATCTTCGATACTCAACCCTTGTTCTTCGAGCTTCTTCGACCATTTCCATGGCCAACAACGACGAAGTTCCGCTGTCCGTCGTCGATAGTGTCACTCCAGAGTATGTCCGAAGGAGAGAAGGCCCCCCTAATGTTCCAACCATGGCGGGCCTGGAAATCTCTTCGCGAGGAGCGCGCGACAAGCGTAGAAGGAGTTCTGATCGTTCACAGAGTCCAGAAGGCCGCCGACGCCGGGGGGAGTCCCGTGAGCAGCGCCTGGAGCACAAACTCAAGGACCAAGACGCCCTCATTCGCAAGATGGCGGCAGAGATGGAGCTGCTGAAACGCCAGATTAAAGGGAAGGGTGTTGCTGGAGAGGGCAACCTCAATGAGCGCACCCCCTTCCCTCACTCTAGCAGTCGCCGCTAGCGGAGGACTCACTCTATCTCCATCACCAGGAACTATGGGGTTGGAGATTCCGGCCAACAAGAGGGCAGATCCTTCACTCGCGACAACACCTACCGCCCCTCACATCCGTCATCGACGTCGCGATACTCTGCCTCCACCCGTTCCAGGGATCTCAAGGATGTGTTGAAGGAGAGAGCGCGCCGTCGGGAGGCTCAGAGGGTGCCGGCGCTCCAGAGGTTGAGTGCCCCAATTCATTGCAGTAAAGAAGTGGCGATGCCGGCGCCCAGAGTCATGGCCCCTGCGCTGGTGAACAAAGAGCTGGCGAGACTTACAGCCACGCTGCTGTCTCCGGAGATCGAGGGTACTCCACTTCCTGCTGGATTCCACCAGCTAAAGTTCACTTTGTACGATAGCAAGACGGATCCGTACATGCATGTGAATCATTACCGGCAGGTGATGGTTGGCCACCGGCGAAACGATGCCTTGATGTGCCTCATATTCCCAGCAAGCTTGGGAGAGCTGGGCTTGAAGTGGTTCGAAAGGCTTCCGGAGGGGAGTATCGAGGGGTGGCAGCAACTAGCTGAAGCCTTCGTCACCAGATTCAAGACCAACACTCGAACACCGAAGGAGGTCGACCACCTCCTGGGTGTCAAGATGGAGTCTGGAAGTTCGCTGAAGGTATACAATGCGAAGTACTGGGAAACTTACAACGAGATCCTCGATTGCCCTACCAATCTGGCTATCACTCAATACAAGAGGGGTCTCCCAGTCGGACATAGGCTGCGAGATTCACTCACGATGCATCAGTCTACCACCATGGAATCTTTGATGCAGCGGATCAACGAGCACATTCATGTGGAAGATGACGCTGTCTCTGCGACCGAGAAGGATAATCCGGTCGCGGTGGACAGAAGGGTAGCAGGAAAAGTTCACTCGGTCGGGCAGGAGGATAACCGCCCAAGCGACCGGTCAAAAGATCAACGCCGTGGACCAAACCGCGATGACCGAAACAAGGGTCGCAGAAACGACCGAGCTGACGCACCTCGCGACGCAGCGGAAGATGCCAAGAGAAAACTGAAGGCACGGACAGGAATTACCACGATCTTCAAAATTCCCATCTACCGTATTTTGAGCGAGATCCGAGGTGAGCCTTTTGTCCGTTGGCCGGCCAAGTTAGGGAGTGCGCAGCGAGGCTTCAACCCAAAATATCGCTGCACCTTCCATGAAGAACGGGGGCACCGGACAGAGGACTGCTTGCCGCTCAAACAGCACTTGGAGGAATTGGTAGCAGCGGGGCATCTTGACCAGTACATAGATGGGGGAGTCAAGGCCACGCCAACTGGGCAAACCGAGCCTAACGGAATGGCCGCCCTAGAGGCGCCCCCGCAAGGTGTAATCAACGTTATCCACGGCATCATCGAGCCTGCGAGGGTTTGCGAACTTAGAGGGATGATTAAGAAGGCCGAGCACATGAGGGAAGTGCTCTCTGTCCAGCCCGCCGTAAAGAAGGGAAAGACCGAAGAGAGAGACATCCTTTCGTTTTCGACCAAAGACTTGGAAAGGGTGCAGATGCCGCACAATGATGCCTTGGTGGTGACGCTTCGCGTCAAGGACTTTGATATCAAGAGATTATTGATCGACCAGGAAAGTTCGGTTGAGATTATGTATTATGACATGTTCAAACAAATGAAGTTGGAAGACAAGGACTTGGCCCCTGCAACATCTCCTTTGGTCGGCTTCAACTCGCAACCAGAATGGCCGATCGGAAAGATTATTTTGCCGGTCAAAGCGGGAGCGGTTGTGAAGCAAGTAGAATTCTGGGTGCTCAAAGTTCCATCGACTTACAATTTGATCTTGGGAAGAGGTTGGTTACATGCCATGCAAGCAGTAGCGTCGACCTTCCACCAAGTCATGCGCTTCCCAGCATCTAACGGGCAAATAGAGGAAGTTTGGGGAGACCAGGTGATGGCCAAACAATGTTTCGCTGCGGTTAATGGTAGCCGAGCAGCCAAAGGGTTCGTCCAGATGATCGAGGGGCCCGAGGGGAAGGAAGTCCTTGAAGATGTGGGAAAAAAGGCCGAGGAAAAATCGGTCGAAGATTCGGTGGAAGTGCGCATTGACGAGAACGATCCAACTAAATTCTTCATTTTGGGATCGTCCTTGTCTGGCGCCGAACGGATGGAATATATCAAATTTTTGGTTTCCAATTTGGAGGCCTTTGCTTGGACGCCTTACGACATGCCTGGCGTCGATCCAAGCTTCATTTGCCATTAGTTGAATGTCTTCCCCAATGCGCGGCCAGTCATTCAAAGGACACGCCGCTCAGTCTTGCACCATGCTGAAGTGGTGGCGGAAGAAGTGAAGAATCTATTGGAAGCTGGGGCCATGGAGGAGGTGCAATACCCTCGGTGGATATCTAACACGGTGGTTGTTCCTAAGAAGAACGGCAAATGGCGAGTCTGCGTTGACTACAAGACTGTCAACCAGGCTTGCCCGAAAGATAGCTTTCCCCTCCCTCGAATTGACTAGCTGGTGGACTTGACCGCTGGCCATCAGAGGTTTAGCTTCCTGGACGCATATCGCGGCTACCACTAGATAGCCATGTATAAACCGGACAGAGAGATCACGTCGTTTACCACCCCCAGAGGCTTATACTGCTACAAGGTCATGCCATTCAGACTGAAGAACGCCGGGGCAACCTTTTAGCGGATAGTGACAAAGATGTTCGCTCCTCTCTTGGGCCGAACTATGGAAGCCTATATCGACGATATGGTGGTGAAGAGTAAGGAGAAGTCCCAACACCTCACCGACCTAGCAGAAATGTTTGCCATACTCAAGCACCACAAGCTTCGTCTGAACGCCTCTAAGTGCGCCTTTGGAGTTGGCACTGGAAAGTTTCTGGGTTTTCTGGTCACAAACCGGGGAATTGAGGCCGACCCATCGCAAATCAAGGCAATACAAGAGTTGGAGTGCCCGAACTCCACGAAGGACGTGCAACATCTTGCCGGAATGGCAGCCGCGCTAAACAGATTTATCAGTCGGTCTTCGGATCGTTGCAGGCCCGTCTTTAAAACTTTGAAGTCTAAGTTCTTCTGGGATGAAGAGTGCGACCGTGCACTGGCAGACCTAAAGGCGTACCTTTCCTCAGCCCCTATTTTGGTCACCCCTCAGCCGGGCGAAGAGTTGTACCTCTACTTGGCTGCGTCTCAACAGGCGGTAAGCGCGGTATTGGTTCGTGCTGAAGGCATCCAGCACCTACCAATCTTCTATGTGAGCAAGACTCTGCTTCCGGCCGAGACAAGATACCTTTCCTTGGAAAAATTGGCGCTAGCCCTAATGATAGCGTCAAGAAAGCTGGCGCACTATTTTCATGCCCATACAATAGTGGTGTTAACCGAGTTCCCGCTCAAGGTGCTCTTCAAGAAAGCGGACTTCACTGGGAGAATTCTAAAATGGGCCGTGGAATTGGGCCAATATGACATCCAGTTCCGCCCGCGCACCGCAATCAAGGCTCAAGCACTTGCAGATTTTGTGGCGGAGTTTGCCCCTGGGATGCACCCGGTCTTCCCGATTGATTTGGTTGGTGCGGATTTAGCATAACCTAGGGTTCTAGCAGCAAAGACGAGTGTTGGCTCGCAAGTCAGAGAAGGGCAAAGCCCGACCGAACTAGCAAAGTCCGACGACTTGTTGGAAGATGAACCCAGCAGAAATGTGGAAAAAGACCAGAATGAGCCGACCAAAAGCTTGGAATTGAGAAGCTCCCAAAACCCGTCTGATTGCTGGAAGTTGTTCGTTGGCGAGATGTGGAAGCTCTTCATCGATAGGGCATCCAACAGGCATGGGGCCGGGCTAGGAATTGTGCTAACTTCACCAGATGGGCTGATTATTGAGCAATCAATTACGCTCGGCTTCCCAGCATCCAACAACGAGGCAGAGTATGAGGCCCTCCTCGCCAGACTAAGAAGCACGTTGAGAATGAAGGCCACAGCCCTTATGGTGTTCAGTGATTCCAAGCTGGTGGTCAATCAAGTCTCAGGAGAGTATGAGGCCAGAGATGAAAGAATGGCCAAGTATCAGGCGCTGGCGCGAGCAGAAATTAAGAAGTTCGATGCCATAAGAGTAGAACAGATCAACCGCGAAGGAAACAACACGGCGGATGGGTTGGCTGGTCTCGCTTCTACTCAGACAGCCTTTCCCAACCCCTTGATGATCGAATTCTTACCTCGGCCAGGCATTGAAGAACCATAAGCAACCGAGGTACTTTGCACCGACTTGGGTCCTTCTTGGATGGATCCCATCATCGCCTTCCTGAAAGATAGAGTCCTACCGGAAGAGAAGAAGGCGGCCCACAAAATCTGGGCAAAATCAGAGCGGTTTTGGCTCTCCCCGTCCGGAGCGTTGTACAAGAAGTCTTTTACTGGACCGTATTTAAAGTGTGTCCACCCCGCCAAGGTAGAAGCTTTTCTCTACGAGATTCATGAAGGCATTTGCGGCAGCCATACTGGGGCAGATCCTTGGCGTACCGAGCAATTTCCCAGGGATACTGGTGGCCATGCATGCAGGCAGACGCGCAGAAGTACGTTCGCCGATGTGAAAAGTGCCAGAAATTCGCCCACCAGATCCACACCAACAGCCAGAGATTTGCTCCCACTTACAAGTCCTTGCCCGTTTGCACTCTGGGGATTGGACATAGTAGGGTCGCTCCTAGCAGCCCCGGGCAATCGCAAGTTTTTCATCGCCACCACTGACTATTTCACCAAGAGGGTGGAGGCCGAGCCCCTGGCAACCATTAAGGAAAAGGATGTGAAGAAATTTGTTTGGCAAAATGTAATCACACGCTTCGGTATACCCAAGGCCCTCATCTCAGATAACAGCTCTCAATTCGATGGGAAACTCTTTCGCGGATTTTGTGAAGAGTTGAAGATTGAGTTCTACAATTCGACACCGGCCTATCCTTAGTCAAATGGTCAAGCAGAGGCCTCAAACAAGACCATTTTGGACGGGCTAAAGAAGCGGCTTAAGAAGGCCAAGGGAAAGTGGGCTGAAGAACTCCCTAATGTGCTCTGGGCATACCGCACTACGCCAAGACGGTCAACCAGGGAAACACCATTCGCTTTGGCCTACGGCATGGAGGCCGTCATCCCACTGGAAATTGGCATGCCAACCATCCGCTCAGAAAGTTTCCAGCCAGACCTGAACAATGAAGCCGTGGCATTGGAGCTAGACCTTGCTGAAGAAAGGAGAGAACGCGCACTGATCCACATAGCGGCCTATCAGCAAGAACTCTCCAAAAAATACAACAAGGCAGTGCACCCCAGGCTATTTAAGATTGGAGACTGGGTCTTGAGAAAGGTGCTTGGCAACACGGTGGTCCCTAGCGAAGGCAAACTCGGTGCAAATTGGGAAAGACCATACAAGGTGATTGGTCTTGCAGGCAGGGGGGCATATCACCTGGAGGATTTAGATGGCAAGGCTGTCCCCAGACCCTGGAATGCAGCCAACCTTAAGGTCTTTTACTTTTGAGATGTAATTTGCTTATGTTGTTTACCTTTTCTAGACCCCTAGCCTTTTGGCACTTGATGTAAAAGATAGCGATGCTTTTCTAATGAAAAATAGCCCGCTTGTTGTTTGGTATTACATCTGTCCAATGATATAGCAAGACACAAGGCAATTATGGATGCCAGGGGCAAGTAGACCGACCTGAATGAGACCGGACTGTTTTCCTCGGAATGGGAGCAGACCGCGTAAACAGTTAGCTTGCGGAACGATTCGCATCAGGGCCGAGCTATTCTTGCTCCCCCAATTGAAATGTTGGCGCCATGACCAACCTAACCCAAACATTGGTGTTCTGCCCAATGTAAGGGCCGAGCTGAATTTGCTCGGCCCAGTCGGCATATTGGTGTCTTGTCCAATATGGACAACGAGCGAATTTTGCTCGGCAGAATTAGCAATGTTGGTGTTTTGTCCAACCGTTAAAAGGCCGAGCTGACTTTGCTTGGCTGAAAGGAAATGTTGGCGGTTTAACCAACTAGAAAGGCGAGCTGGTTTTGCTCGGCCACATTGAAGTATTGGAATCTCATAAAGTGCAAACCAATCAAGGCCGAGCGGATTTTGCTCGGCCAAGTGCAAATGTCATTTTATTTGTAAGTGCTAGGAACTGCTAGTCCAGATAAGATTATGTCTGAGCTGATTTTAGCTCAGCAGATTGTGCGGTTTAACCGACCTGCCAATTCCTCAAAGTTTGAATCAAGAAATGTGCACATGCCAGCAGAACAGAACTAGAAGATGTACGAGCAAAAAGTTGAAAAGTTTCATTGATAAAGGAAAATTCAGTACAATTTGGGGGACATAGCCCGGTTACATGCCAAAACACAGAAACAAAAAGAAGAAAAACAAAGAAGAGCAGGAAAATGAAAAAGGACAATCTTCAATCTAGGGCAAGGTTCTGTTCGGCCGTCTCTTCCGTTTGCTCGCCGACGACGATTGTTTGCTCGGGCAGGTTCTCCTCGGTGTCATTGTCAGTTTTCTCCACCGCGACAACCTCCCGATCAATAACTTCTTCATCTTCTACATCTTGAGATGCCACTGGTGAAGTCTACTTGGTCTGTTGGGCGGCGGCGGCCTCTTCCTCAGCCTCTTTCCTTGCCTCCACTATTAGTCGGTTTTGCGCGGCATTGGCATACGCCTGCATGTAGACCGGGATGTATGCAGCAGGCGGGTTAATGAACATGGCCAAATCCTGACCAAGGCCAACTTTCTCCACGACGGCTTTCCAGCCGCACTGGAAAAAGATGTCCTTGGTCGCTTGGACCTGCCGCTCATACGTTTTTTCACCCTGGGCGTACCCCCGGTCTTCGGCGTCCTCAACCGCCTTGTCCATCGCCGCTTTGTGGGCATCCTGCAGCTTTCTCAGCTCGGCGAGGTACCGAGATTTGGTTGACTTCACGGCACGTTGTTTGTCGGCATCAGCTCGGTCAACTTTCTGCTGTAGTTTATCTCGCTCCGCCGCGATAGCATCCCGCGCCGCCTTCAGCTTCGCTATCTCGGT
Organism: Camellia japonica; assembly: GCA_030407325.1. Lineage (NCBI taxonomy): Eukaryota > Viridiplantae > Streptophyta > Magnoliopsida > Ericales > Theaceae > Camellia > Camellia japonica. The sequence continues at coordinate 74,198 of JAPPVO010000984.1, read as the reverse complement.
CTTTGCACATTGTTTTCGGCAATGGCATCCTGAAGGCTTTACCGCACTTTTATCATCCGGTCGTGCGCCAGATAATTCTTTTGCACAGCCTGAAAACAAGGGAAAGATTGTAAGTGTACGAGGAGCCGAGCAAAAACCGAGCAAACAATTGAAGCAAAAAATGGAAAACTTACCAGCACGATGGATTTTGCCGCCGAGCGGAGGACCTTTAGGTCGGACAGCTCATCATGCTTTTTCATGTCTGCTGGAAGGATTAACCCCTTGGTCATGTTGAAACCAAGGAATAATCCTTGTCAGCGTAGACCGAATCCTCAGCAGAAACTGGTCGGCCTTGGTACATGAACTCGGGCGCCCAGACCGGGGGGTGGCTGGGCCCTTGCCCTTGGATTTGCCGGTCTGTGTTTGCTTGGCCTGGTCGCCCAGCTCGTTGGAGGCTAGCTCGGTGGAGTCTTCGTCAACGAGGCTTTGCCCGGCTTTCTCCTTCCTCGGTCTTTTCTTAGACCGGCCAGCCGGTTGTTCGCTGGCAAGAGCAAGCACAGCTCCTTCTGTTTGCCCGGCTGGGGTGGAGGACGTTTCCCCGGTCGTCTCTAGGGGTTGGGACTCCCCTTCCTCCCCGGTTATCATGGACTTGATGGCCCTGATTTTTGCCGTTTCCTGCTCGGCGGTGAGGGGAACAAGTCTGATCGGCGGTAGGCTTGGATCGGGTTCAGGGGAAGGCGCGTGAAGGAAGTCGGTCACGCGGCTCTTGCGCGGTGCTTGGTAATGGTAGGTTTGTTCGAAGCCGAGCAGTTTTGATGCTTCTCTCTCCTCGGCTGGGTGTCGCAGCAGGACTCGGATGGCCTCTTGGTTGGCCTGATGGTAGTCTGCCGCCAAGTGCTTATCTGCAAAAAGAAGACAAGTGTTAGACCGGTGCAAAATAATAAAGAAATCGAAATTGACGCATGAAGAAGATAGCACGGTAAGCCGGGCTACTCACTAGCATGGCCAAAGTCTTTCCTAATGTACCAGCCCGGTATGGGCGCCTCGGTGTCCTCAAATTACCGGACACCCACAGAAAGTCGTCGTCGTTTGTCTCTTTGTCGGGATTGCCCTCTATGAGCTTTGCTCAGCCCTTCTTGACTTTGAGGTACCAGCAAAGCCCACTCTTATTTCTACTAAGGCTGTATTGGTGGAAAATTTCTGCGAGGCCGAGATTGAGACCGAGCCTTCGATTCAGCTCGGCGACTCTGTTTATTATCTTGTACGTATTATTGGACACTTGGGTCGGGCAAAGCCTTGTCTGCCTCAAAAATTCGCAGATCAAGGGTTGGACCGAGAAGCGAAGTCCACCTTCAACTATAGACACTACCGTGAACGGACACCGGTCTAGATCCCCCCAAGGGGTGTCTCCCTTTTTGCCGAGCTCTAAGATGACGTCGTCAGGAATGTTGTACTCCTTTCGAAACTCTGCCATCGCCCCGAGCGAGCTAACCATAAAGCGATATTTTCCTCTCTATCTTGGTTTTATTTGATATACTGTATGTCGGTCAAAAATGTTGTTATGGTTGCTCGAACTTTGAGCTTCACCAATTATAATGCTGGACTGGCTTGGTCGGTCCTATTTGTTCTGCATGTTAAAAATAAGGCCAAGGGTTAGCACGGCATAGATTGCGCGACTCCTATTGGAAATAGCTCAGTGAAGGATTTGGTGTTTTGACTGGTAAGTCTCAGCTCGGTTCAACTAATACGTGTGCTTAAGCCTTCTAGTTCGGTTATAGCTCGGTTAAGATCTATTGAAGGATCTAATTGATCCTTCAGCTCGGTCAAGGTTCCAGGCGGAGGTTTCTGATTTCTTAGTTCGGTTAACTCTACTCACCGATCTAATGGGGTATTCAGCTTGACTACAGCCTCTACGAGAAGCTGTAAACAGTTTTTTGCTCGGCCGAAGTGTCATTCATGGATCTAAACGAGCATTTAGCTCGGTTGTGCACAGCGTTCATCCTGTTCATTTTGTTCATCCTAAGTTCAAGGCTCACTCGTTGAAACTAAAGGGAAACAGGGGCACGAAAACCCCCTCCACTCCACCAGTTCCAGTTGCAATTTGGCCTAGGGTGCATAAAGGGAGTGCTAGGAACATGGAAAGTGCAAGCTAGAACAGTCTCAGACGAAGAACATGGAACATAGAAAATGAAGTTCACAGAATGAGAGAGTGGGGTAGGGAGGACTTACCGAAATCTGGAACCAAGGAGAAGCGAGACCTCGCGAGCTTGAATGCAGTGTTTGTAAGGGCACCCACAAGCAAGAGTGAACGATGGACGCAGCAGCAGTGAGATGGATTGGAGAATATGGGAGTTAGGGTTTTCTGGCTTGAGGAAGATAATGGAAAGTGAAGGGTTGGGAGGCTTAGGGTTTAGGCTATGAAGGGTTCAAGTGACCCTTGGTCTGTGCACAAAAAGGGGGGAAAAACCACCCAAACGGCGCAGCCGTTTGAATTCTGCGCGTGCAGAACAGCTGGCTGCACGACCCAATGACGTGAAGCCACGTGGCACTGAGAACGCGGCTGTCAGTACGGCTGTACGACCTGTGATGGGACTGCGGAGGTAATGGCCGGCTAATTGGGACAGCTCGGCGACAGATGTGTCCCCGATTACGCTCGGCTTGGTGATGGCGCAACTCAACCGTGGCTCGGCAGCAAACATTCCCCCAATCAAGCTCGGCCTAGCAAGAGCACAACTCAACCGTAGCTCGGACACAGTGGTAACCCCAATCACGATTAGCTCGGATGGGGTTAAGGGGCAATTGAGAGGAGAGATTCGCACCGGTTAGTACGGCCGAGCGAAGATAACGTCAAACGTTACGGACTACACGGCGCCAAGCTGGTTGCTCTGTTGAAACGGCCGAGCGGGCTGACTTGCGCGGCTGAAGATGTTGACCGGTCGTATATTGGCGTGGCCGAGCTGTGGGTTGCTCGTGTCTGGCGAAGCTCGCAGTGGCGAATATTAACCGAGCTGAAGGATTACCTGGGGCTAGACTGAGGGTGCGGCGAGGCCGGTATGCCTCCAACCGTCCAGCCAAGATAAAGCGGCTACGTGTGGCCGAGATTGAAGGTAGAACGGTTGAAGGCCGGCATGCCTCGTAACCGGTTGGTCCTGATGAACCCGTCAAGAGTAGTTCGGCCGAGGTGGTTAGGCTTTCGCCGGATTACAGGTCGGTGACACATAGCACGGTCATGTACATGTGATGGCAATTTTCCACAAGTGTTAGGCCGGTTGTGGTACCCCGGTTAGGTGTGCCACCTGGGCCAATGACGTGAGGGAGAGGACATCTGCTCCACGCACGCCTCAATACCGTTGGACAGTTCTGCGTGTACTGGTGGGAGGACAAAACCTTTACACGCGTAAGGTGGTGAGAGGCGAGCACTGCCACCTGTCCAGGGAAGGACAACAGAGGTAGTGCGCGCACAATCTTGAGGCTGCATAGCCAGCCTAGAAATATGGAGGAGGACGAATGTTGGAGGTAAGCGAATTCAATCTATCACAAATACTCTCTCTCCGATAGCCTTCTTCTTCTTCAAGTGGTCTGACTAGATCGTCAGAGGGTCTTTCCGGTACACCACCGTCGGGCAGCTCATCGTTTTTGTGTTGCAGAGACAGACGCCGTTACAAGAAGCTTGACGTCCAAGGAGTACGGAAAGCAGAGGATATTTTGCCCCTGTACATCAATCATTTTGTCTGCTGAGTTCCTCCTTCTCCCTCTTATCTCTCTCCACTGTCAACTGTTGAGAGAGCGAGAGAGAGACCGACGGCAGCCTGGGTCACAGCGTCTGTAGGAGGTGGAGCTGGGATAGAATGGTGGTTGCGATCGGAGTTGCAGCAGTGGGAATTCTCTAAGTATTGTACAAACAAGAAAGTTGGGTTGGTCTCTGTTTTTAGAGAGAGAGAATTGAGAGGTGGAGAGAATGCTGTCGTGGCGTCGAGAGAGAGATCTAGCAGCTTTGAATATTTTTCATGGCCCTTGCTCGAGAGCTCCGAGAGTGAGGGAGAGAGGAGTTCTGTTGTGTGTGTCTGTGTATTGTGTGTCTTCCTCTTTTTTTTATGCTCAACTCTTCCACCCTCCTATGTGTGCTGTGTGTGGGTGTCTGTCATGCATGTGTGTGCATGTGTATCTCTTTACATTTTCAACACTCAAAACAGTCGAGAGAGAAGAGGGTGAAGTCCCTCATGTGTTGTATTTGCTCAATGACTATCAAACCCACAAGGGTGAAGTCCCTCTCCTCTTTTAAAAAATAATTGTCCACCCACCCACTTTTTTTTTTTTTATGATTATATTTTCACCATGTAAACAATAATAAAATCCATACTTGTGCCACATACACCAATCATTCTGAAGAGAGAGATAGTGCAACCCTTGGATTCCCTTTGTTTGTTTTTTTGTTTTTTTTTACCGTTTGAACAACATGTATATAAAACTATTATAAGCAGCTGGCTCCTCCACTCCCCTCAATCTCCCTCTCGAATAAATCAATTTCCACCATCAAAAATCACAAAATCTTCCCCCGCGGCGAAAACATCATGATGCATATTCCAACCTTTTTTTTTATCGTAAAGAAAATCTTTATTGATGACAACATACAGAGTATGGAAAAAGTACATCAATAAAGAGGAGCTTGGAGCTAAAACGAAGCTCCAAGCGCCAGTTGGAGAGATACCAACCACAAAGAAGAAGAGAAGAAAGGGAAAGAAACACAACAGAAGAACAAGAGAACAAAAACTACCATGAACACCTCAACCCCTTGTTGTGGACCTAAACTCCTATATTAACAGCCTAAGAAACACACTAGCAACAACAGAAGCAGGATTAGCACTGCAGCAGCAAACCAAACACTCTCCATCCCTTCAAGCCACCTTTATACATCCATTCAACCACCCATCCCACCCCAGACAAGGCAGAACAGATCAATCATCTAGCACCTAAGCATAGCCATTCAAGCAAACATAGCCAAAACACAGCCAAAGCAGCTTATATGCAATACACCAGCAAACTAGAATTGCAACATCAGCCCCCTGCTGTCCTGTGCTCTTTAGCAGATTCCAGCCCAAATGTCCAGATTTACACTCATTGATAGATCCCATTAATCAACTGAAATGAACACCCAATAGCAACATCAGAAGCTGTCATTGGAGCTTCTGTGAAGATCTAACCCTCTCATCAAACTTTCATCAATTCAAGACTGATCATATTTGAACCCCTTGTGGACAAAGTCACCCCCACCCACACCAGCCCCAGCTTGACACACCAAAGCAGAACACCACCCAAGACGGCATGCAAAGCAGATAAAAACAGACAGATTTAGAGGAAGGTCCAATACACTGATCTAACAGCACAGATGGAGACCATACACTGATCTAACAGTAAAAAATGCAGCAGCCCAACTTAAATTCAGAGCAGATTGCCCCTTCAAGAAAAACACTGATCTTACAGCAGATTACAGCAGTTTAAACATTGCATTAGAGCAGATTACAGCTTAGGCCAATACACTGATCTTACAGTAGCACAAGCAGATTACCACTTAAATAGACTCCAAAACACTAATTTCCATCTCTGATCTGTCTCCAGTTATAGAGAAGATCATCCACTGAGTAGGGGAAGTCCTTGATGGAAGCTTTTAGCCAGACTGCAACTCTAAATTTGATGAGTTCGAGAAGACCTGTATAGGTGGGTTGTGCATTAAAAAACACACTTTCATTTCTGATTTTCCAAATAGACCAAAAAATAATTAATGGGGTTGCTCTCCAAATTAATCTGTGAAGCTTATTAAATTTCTCACTCATCCACCAAGAGAGTAGAACCATCCACTGTTTAGGAATACACCATTAAGTCCACATTCCTCAACAACAGCAGGACCAAATTGGACCAAGAAAAATTACAATGCAACAGAACATGAGAGGCAGTTTCAAGCTCAGAGCTGCAAAAGTGACAGAGGGGGATGCATTGCTGTCCAGAAATCCCAATTTTAAGCAGGGAAAATCTGCACTTTTGATCCTATTTTTCCAGGCAAGCCATGAAAAGAAAGAGACTCTGGGGGGACATAATGAATTCCAAAACATCTGCCTTATCTTCAGGTGAGGGCCAAGAAGAGATGAACTGGTGGAATAAAGAGCAGAAACCGAAAAGCCAGATCCTAAATCATTGCACCAGACTTGATAGTGTTCACAGTCCAAACATAAAGTTGGAGCATAGGATAACAGAGTATATAATCTCACTTCTTCAGTCAATTCCCAAGAATATAGCTCTCTTCTAATGAGGGAGTTCCAATCAGTTGGGCTTGTTTTCCTTACAAAAAAATTATAGAGAGAGCCTTCCTTATCTGATGACAGATTATAGAGCAGTGGAAAAGAGGATTTTAGACACAAACCATTGCACCATTTGTCCAACCAGAATCTAATTCTAGAACCATTCCCAACCTTAATAGAACAGTTGTCCACAAAGAAGTTGAAAATAGGACTGTTAGAATCCCAATTTGATAAATATCACTCCACAGTTTGGAATGTTATAAGAAGAGCTCAAAGGTGAACCCAACAGGCTTGCTGATTATATTTTTGCATGCATACCACTGACCTCCAGAGTGCCTGTTTGGTTTCCAAATTTCCACCACCACTTGAGAAGGAGACACACATTGACATCTCTAACTCTTCTGATGCCTAATCCACCTTGATCAATCTCTCTTGTTGTAACCTCCCATTACTAAATAAAAACTTTTCTTTAAGATCACTACCACCCCATAAGAATGCGGCCTCCAACCTTTCAATTTTCTTTAGCCACTCCTTCAGGCAATTTAAACAAAGAAAGGAAGTAAACAGGTAAGCTGGAGAGTATAGACTTTATCAAAGTTGACCTACCAGCGAAGGACAACATTTTTCTCTTCCAACCTGACAATCTAGACTTGATTTTATCAATAACAGGCTTCCAGGTAGATTTTCTTCCAAGGTTTGCACCTAGAGGCAGCCCCAAAAATTTTAATGGGAGATTCTGCACCTTATAGTTGAGAAGAGAGGCAAAAGTGTTTGTGCAATCATCAGCCACACCAACACTACACACAACACTCTTGTGGTAGTTAATTTTGAGACCGGATAAGACTTCAAAACATCTAAGAACTCTTTTTATGGATACCAATTGATCCAATCAGCTTCACAAAAGAGGATTGAGTCGTCTGCAAATTGCAAATGTGAGATGAGTACATTGTTTTTTGCAAAATGATTTGAATGAATTTAAAATAACCTATAATAAGATGGGTTGGATGAATTGATTTTTGTTCTTAAATATTTATCTTCTTTCTTGATAAGCACATATTTCAACTTAAATATTATTCATAATTGTGGATCAAATTCAAATTAGACTTAAATATCCATTGAAAATATAATAAAACCAATTTAGTGCTGTGACAACATAAATAAAGTAAATTTATTGAGTGGTCTAGAATTGAATGAATTTAAATAATAATTTGAAAAGAAAAAAAATGAATTTAAATCAAATATAATAATAACGTAAAAAGAATAAATATTAAAGGCTAACCTCATGTCCCATGTGCAACTGCAATATTTAATAAAAATATGATTCATCACATCATATTTTTTTATATGATGGTGGAAAGTTATTTGGCCCCTATAGGGGCTTTATAGGGTTATGCTATAAATTAATCATCAATTGTCACTTTTATATTTTATTTTTTCTGAACATCAATATAAAATTATGATATACATCAATTAAAATCAATATCCAACAACACAGTATTTGTTTGACATTGACTTTTTTAGTTAATTTTTTTTTATATTGAGTTTTTTTAGTCTCGTTTGGTTGGACTTTTTTAATTTTTTTTTTTAGAGAGCTTGAAGCCATGAAATGGAATGACTACAGTTGCCCCTCTTTGATAGAGCTTGAAGTCATGAAATGATGTGAGTGAATGTCAAAGCCTGAAGATGACCCATTTTGACAAGGCTATAAGACTTGGACAAAGAAACAAACGCGAGAGAGAGTATGGGTGTCTTTTGCTAACACTTAGGTGCCATTTGGTAACACTTACGTTTTCAGTTTTTTTCTTATATTTACAAATTTTTTAAAAACTCAAATAAAAACTTTTTGGTAAAATTTTTGATTTATAAATCAGTGGTCTCAGTTTATAAATTTGGCCAAAAAATGAAAACACAAAAAATGTGTTTCCATTTTGAGCTTTCAATTTTTTTTTTTACCACCCAACACTAGCCACCACCCACCACCCACCACCATTTTCCACCACTGTCTTCCACCACCACTATCCACCACCACCTGTCACTATCACTCACCACCCACCTACCACCACCAGCCACCAGCCACCCACCACCTGCCACCACCCACCTGCCACCCACTCGCCACCACCACCCAACTGTCATCCACCCGCCACTACTATCCACCGCCCGCCACCTACTTGCCACCACCACTCACCACCCACCTGCCACCACTATCCACCACCCGCTGCCACCACCACCACTCACCCGCCACCCACTTGCCACCACCACCCACCACCACCCACTTGCTACCACCTACCACCCGTCACCGTCACCCACCCACCCACCCACCCACCACCACCACCACCACCACCTACCCGCCCCCACCACCACCACCCGCCATCTGCCGCCCACTCGCCACCACCACCATCCACTCGCTACCACCCACCACCGTCACCCACCCACCCACCCACCACCACCCGCCATCCGCCACCCACCTGCCACCACCACCACCACAACCCACTTTCCGCCGTCACCACCACCACCACTCACTCGCTACCACCCACCACCCGTCACTTACCAGCCACTACCACCCCCTATCTGCCACCCACCTGTCACCAGAACCCGCCACCACTACCACACCACCATCACCCACTCGCTACCACCTGCCACCGTCACCGACCCACCCACCACCACCACCCACCCGCAACCACCCACCACCACCAGCTACCCACCACCCACCGTCACTACTTTCCGCCATCGTCTTCCGGCGCCACTTACCACCACTTGCCATTTCTCACTCTTTTTATATTTTTAAATTTTTTTAAACATTTTGTCAATTACCAAACGCGTTTGTAGTTTATATTAAAAAACATATTTTTTTAAGAATCTGTCTCTTAAATATATTAAAAATTGACATGTAACTTGACATCTCAAATGGAATATTTAAAATGATATTATCAATCTATTGGTTTATTTTTAAAAACTATTATTGAGTTTTTTTTTTGGGGTATTTTTTTTATCTTTAAAAGATAAAACTACTCTCACCTCGGTACTCCCGGCCTCGAACGACGCTCGCCTCGGTTCTCTCCCTCTTTGTCTTTCTCTCGTCTCTTCTTCTTCATTACTCTTTTCTCTTCTTCTTAACCACTCTTCTTCTGCTTCTTCTCCATCACTCTTCCATCTTCCTCCTCCTCCTTCTTCTTCTCTGTGACTCCCTTCTTTCCTCTCTCTTTTTATACATGGCCTCATCTCGTCCTCTCACTCTCTTTCCAGACCTCAATGATCCAAGCTCTCCTGGACCGAGTGTCCCTGCTCCTACTCTTCCTAACCTTCCTGGACCGAGTGCCTCTGCTCCTACTCTTCCTAACCTTCCTGGACTGAGTGTCTCTACTCCTACTCTTCCTAACCTTCCTAGACCGAGTGCCTCTGCTCCTACTCTTCCTAACCTTTCTGGACCAAGTGCCTCTGCTCCTACTCTTCCTAACGTTCCTGGACCGAGTGTTCCTGCTTCCACTCGTCTTAACTTTCCCATGATATCAGTTGAGCAAATCATGGCTGCTCAATCTGACATTGAGGCCAACCACTTAACATTGAGCTCTTGCATGGAAATAGTGACTGCGGTAACCAAATTATCTCACCGGTTGCAGAATAGGACCGGTGAAGTACAACAGTTAAATTCTTAACTTTCTCTTCTCCAGTGCATGTACAAAGATGCGCGAGCAGAGATTTGTGCCCTAAAGGCGGAGAATAAGGAATTGAAACGAAAGACTACCATCTTGACTTGAATCGCCTTTGACAACTAGCAGTGAGTCAACTCTCCCGGCGGTCCTGTACACACTGAGTGGAGCCTTCAAGGGTCTCCCAAGGCGACAAAAAAAGGAAGAGCTCGGCGAGAGAGTCGAAACAGTGAAGTCGGCATGTGGCTGTTATCAAAAACAAGAACCCTGCTCCTTTTTTTTTTTTTTTTTTTTTTTTTGCCTATGTAATCGGTTTTCTGGCTTGCTTTTTTTTTTTATCCTTTTTTTGTTTATTTTATTTTTGTTTTTTTTAGAGTCTTGTAATCGAGGATGTCCTCCCTATTTCTGTAATAAAAATCAGTTTCGTTTTGCATTTAAAGCCAAATAGTCGACTGAAACATCTCTTCCAATAATAATCAAGAAACAAATTATATATGAATTTAAAATTGATTTAAAAATAAAAAGAAAATATAAATAAAATATAATTTCAAAGTCATATGCATTTTTTAATTGGTGGATCTTTTTATTTGTCAAAGATTGTGTTGGAAAAAGAGCGAGATATCATTTTGTTGATAAGAAAATTAATTTGCGGCAATTTCATGTTTTGGTGTGTTAATTTACACAGAAAAGCTAATTAATTACTTAATTCTGATACTCTCAACTATTGTCTAGTTTAATATGATTATCTTAATATTTGTAAAATTGTAATTATTCTTATCTATAGACATATGTACAAAATGAATTATGGGAGAGTGAGAAAAATTTAGTTATTTGAAATGCAATTTTCTTATATTTTGGGCAAATGGTAACTACTAATAGAAATAGTTACTTTTGAAGAAAAAAAAAATCAACGAAAAAAATAGAGAAAGAACAATTACATTCACAACAAAAAATTTGAATCTAGCATAATAGCTGTCAAGGAAGTACTCATCCACTAATTGTTAAAATAGTATAAATAATTATAAAATATATTTTTATTTGAACAATTTTTGTGTAAGATCACAACTTTAATTTTGTGTCAACACCAATTGATGTGTTCACTATATTATTATAATATATATAGAATTTTTTGAAACAGGGCTGATGATATCATGTCTTTTTTTGCTTGGGGTTATAAAAAAAAAAGGGGTAGTGATAGGAATAGATGAAAAGAGGCCCACAATTCTCTTTCGGTCTTGCCAATCAATAAAAAAAATAAAATATATTCTTACAAATATAGTTAAATAGTCTTAGAGTATATGTAGACATTATAATACTCTTATAATATGTCAGAATTTTTCATTTGACGATGGGGGACTCAATTAATAAATTTGGTGTGCATAGGCTTTAATTAAAACATTCAATAGTAGAGTTCACATTAACCTATAGGTTTTCTTCCAATTAAGCATTGAAAATGAAGTCAAAAAGATTTTGGAGAATTTAATAAATGCTGAGTTTTTTTAAAGGAAAAAAAATCAAAAAATTAGAAAATGAGGATCAGGATATTGGAGCTCTCACAAGGCCTATGAGTTAAAAATTCCCTATTGCTTAATATATAGTATAGATAGATATAGATATAGATAGATAGATAATAGATAGATAGAGATATGGCACATACCATTTACATGACACAAGGACTAAAGTACGGGACAACTGCTGCAATTGCTCTCATCTAAATTAAAGGGATTTAAAAAGTAAATATATATATATATATATATTAAAAAATGTTCACTAAAAAAATATAGATTGCAGGAAGTGTCTTCTTGGGTCTTCTTGCTTCACGACTTCAATACTTGTGAGAGAGAGTAGACTCAAGTGCGGAGAGAAATGAGGGTTTGCAGGAAGTGTCTTCTTGGGTCACGACTTGAGTGTCCGTGCACATGAAAATAAGTGATAAGGGTCAGAGTGTGTCTCTTGGGGTCACGGTTTCAGTGCTCTGAAACACAAAACCATAGCATATTAAAAGAGAAATAATTAGTGACAAAATATTTTTTTCTCCTTAAATACAAGAACAGAGAATTTATTATTAGTGATGAAATATTTTGTCTTCCACAACATAACCTTATGAGATGAAAAATATATTCGTCGCGCAATCAATAAAAATTTATTAGTGACGAAATATTTTCGTCTCCCACAACTTATTCTTCCGAGACAAAATATATTTGTCGCCCATTTAATATAAGATGAAACGGCATCGTTTGCATGATGGAGTGTTTATTGGTGACGAATATTTTCGTCTTACATAACTTATCATTCCTAGACAAAAATATATTTGTTGCCTAATAAATGGAAATATGCAACGACATCGCTTAATAGGTAGGGAATTTATTGGTGACGAATTACGTTCGTCGCAAAAAATATTATTATTTTGTGACAAAAAATGTTCGTCTTCAATGAGCTAAAATAATTCGCGCCAATGCAAATGAAATTAGCGCTTGAATTTTGGAGACGAAATTTTTTTCATCTCCTATACGTTTGAGAAAAATTAAAACAAACGACAAAATTAATATTTTGTCATCTTTGGGTTAAATTTTAATACAAAAAAAAAAAAAAAATTCGTCACCAAATTTTGTCATAATAGCCTAAATTTCTTATATTTTGTTTCCTTGTTTAATTATTATTATTATTATTATTTTCTTTTTGTGGAGAGGGTTTACTGTGAGAAAGAATAGTAGCTTTGCACAAAATGTCTTCTTGGATAATAATGTTGCATGCACAAACGGCTTAAATGTGAGAGAGAATAGAGGAGCTTCAGTGCGAAATAGAAGAGATGGTTTATACATATTGTTTTCTCAAGTCACAGCTTCAATACTTGTGAGAGGGGAGACTCAAGTGTGAGAGAAAAATGAGGGTTTGTAGAGGTGTCTTTTCGGGTCACGATTTTAGTATTTGTGTGTGTGTGAAAGTAAGTGATTAAGGTGAGAGTGCCTCTTAGTTTCTGACGACATTTTAATAAAGAGAAATAATTAGTGATAAAATATTTTCGTCTCAAACTCATATGTTCGTTGCCTAATCAACAAAAATACAAAAACAACGTTGTGTGGGGATGGAGAATTTATTGGTGATGAAATATTTTCGTCTCCTTCAACTTAACCTTATGAGACGAAAATATATTCGTCGCGCAATCAATCAAAATGCAACATGACACATGGAGAATTTATTAGTGACGAAATATTTTCACCTCCCAAAACATATCCTTCCAAGACAAAAATATATTTGTCGCCTAATGAACAGAAAGATAAAACGAGCATGAAGAGTTATTGGTGACGAAATATTTTCGTCTCCCATAACTTATCCTTCCCAGACAAAAAATAATTTGTCACCAAATAAATAAGAAAATGAAACGATATCGTCTTATAAGTTTGGAATTTATTAGTGACGAATTCCTTTTGTCGCAAAAAATCTTTAAATTTTGTGACAAAAATGTTCGTCTCCATTGAGCTAAAATAATTGGCGCCTATTTTTTCCTGACGAATTTATTTTTTCGTCTCCTATAGTTTTGAGAAGAATTAAAAGAAACGACAAAAGTAATATTTGGTCATGTTTGGGATACGTTCTAAAACGAAAATAAATTTTATCACCAAGTTTTAAAAATTAATTATTGAAAACTCCATACTAAATATGGTAATGTTTTCTATTAATTTTGAAAATTTCAAATTTTTTATTATTTGTTTCTCTGTATTTTTTCTCACAAATGATTAGTGATAAAATATTTTTGTATCCGTAAATACCAGAACAAAGAATTTATTATTGGTGATGAAATATTTTGTCTTCCACAACTTAACCTTATGAGACGAAAATATATTCGTCACGCAATCAATTAGAATTTATTACTGACGAAATATTTTCGTCTTCCACAACTTATTCTTCTGAGACAAAAATATATTTGTCGCCTATTTAATAGGAAGATGAAATGACATTGTCTGCATGATGGAGTGTTTATAGGTGACAAAATATTTTCGTCTTCCATTACTTATCCTTCCCAGACAAAAATATATTTGTCGCCTAATAAATGGAAATATGCAACGACATCGTTTAATAGGTATGGAATTTATTGGCGACGAATTACGTTCGTCACAAAAAAATTATATTTTGTGACAAAAATGTTCGTCTCCAATGGGCTAATATAATTCGCGCCAATGCAAATGAAATTGGTGCCTCATTTTTTCAGACGAAATTTTGTTTTCGTCTCCTATACTTTTGAGAAAAATTAAAACAAACGACAAAATTAATATTTCGTCATCTTTGGGTTAAATTTTAAGACAAAAAAAAATTTCATCACCAAATTTTGTCACAATAGCCTAGATTTCTTGTAGTGTTCTCATCCACTTGAATTACAATATGTACAAGTAAACACATTGTTAGCCTCAAACTTTGCCTTCTTTTCATTTTGATTCTTTATATTTTTATTGTGTCAATTTGATTTTTAAATTATGTAACTTGTGTTTAAATGGTACTTATAAGCATTGCTTAAGGTGGTGTTTGGAGTGTGGCTAAAATAATCCCAAAAAAATCAATCCCTTCTCTCTATTTATTTATTTTTTTTTACAGTTTTTTCTTAAAAAATAAAAAAAAAATCACTAAAAATTCCAAGTCCCAAACTCTCCCTAAATTTTGAACAAAAAAATAAAAATTGGACTAAAACCATGTTAAAACAATTTAAATACAAATTTAACATAATTAAAATATCAAAAATTAAAATGATCCAAAACTCATATTTTATAGATTAACATTTAATCCTAACATCCATTCAATTATATAAAGCCTATATTTTATTGATGAGAATGGTGTCACATTTTTATTTTTCCAAAAATAGCTTTCATATCCAATAAATCCTAAACTAATATTTCTCATTATCAAACCATCAAAAAAAAAATTAAATGTAAAACTACATACATACAACAATTCACTACAAAAAATTAAGGTTTTAGAAACCAAACTTTTTTTTTTTTTTTGAACGGCAAACAGATAAAATGCAATTGAAATATAATGACGACATTTTGTGCAACAAAAAAATTTTGTTTTAGGGACCAAATATTTTTGTTGCACAAAATGTCGTCATTATATTTTTAACAACGAAAATTAAATCATTTTGGGACAAAATATTTTGGTCTCAAAAAATAACCAAAATATTTTGTCCCTAAAAATATATTTATTAGTAACATTTTCAAAATTTTGTCGCTAAAAGCCTTATTTTTGACTTTTCGGAACGACTTTTTAGCGACTATCTTCGCGCTGATAGAAATTGGTCCCTAAATGTCTTTTGTAACAAAATTTTTATTTTTAAAGACCAAAAAAATTAGTCTTTAAAACTCTTATATGTTGTAGTGATTGCACCATAGCTAATATATATATTTTTAAAATAAAAAATAATAATAATAATAATGGGTAAGAAAGAAGGATGATACAAGCAATGGGGATTGATGGGGATGGGTACCTTCGTAAATCGCAGGAAGTGGGGTGCCAGCTATAATTGAGTAGTTGTGATCAGGGCTGCCATTGTTCTGGCAGTTGAATTCTTTCTCGATGAAAGGACATGTGGTTGCGTTGTATTGAGGAGGATTCGATATATCTTCCACCCAACTTCCCTGGAACAAGTCACACCCACTTACCCTGTTCTCTATATTTTCAATTGCATTTCCATTTGCTAGATGATGATGATCAACAAGAACAAGAATAAGAACAAGCATCACAATCACTAGTTGTTCAAAATTGCTACTAACCCACAAAGCCATTTAGAGAGAGAGAGAGAGAGAGAGAGAGAGAGAGAGAGAGAGAGAGAAATGGAGCAATGAGGGGCAGCGCAGAAACGTCTTGCTCTCTTCTTTCTTTTTTATCCCTACCTTACACACATGTATATATGTGTGTGTATATATATTAGCAATTATAGATACATACATGTATGGAGAGAGAAAGAGAGAGAGATGACGTGAATGTTGGAGAGAGACTATTGGTCCATGTGATTCGTTAATACTTAGAGACCGGGAAGAGTTAGGAATCATAAAAATTTTGTCATGAAAATGATCATGAAAAATTTATGATCCTTGGATTACCTTGATTAGTGTGTAGTGCTTTATTCTAAGTGTAATCCAAGGGTTACAAAGCTTTCATGATTATTTTCATGATACCTAGCATTGCTGCTTAGAGACCTCAAATTTTTAAGAGAAATGTTAGAGATCATGAAAATTTTGTCATGAAAAGAATCATGAAAAATTTGTGACCTTTAGATTACCTTGATTAGTGTGTGGTGCTTTATTGTAAGTGTAATCCAAAGGTCACAAATCTTTCATGACCATTTTTATGAAAAACTTTTCATGATACCTAACATTGCTGAATTTTTAATATGAATGTGAATCCTATGAATGGGAATTCCACACATGTGAATATTGTATTAAAATTTTGTTATACCTATATCTTAAGGTTTCGTTTATTTTCAGAGGTAAAATAGAAGGAATTGACAGTGAGAGGATTAATAAAATTGTGTTTGTTTTGATAATACTTATTAGTGTGGAGATTGTTAAATTATTTTTATATAAAATAATAAAAAAATATAAAATTATGATTTTTACTTAACAAAAAATACAAAATTATTAAACATTAATGTTTAAAAAAAAATGCTCAACATATATAAAAAAAAAAAAAATTAGTAGTTGGCCGATTGACAGGCCGGATATCTAGGCGGATGACCGGTAACACCTTAAGCCGAACGGACTATTTTCTAATACCACATTCTCGTCCAGACTAACAATCTACTCCTCCAAGACCTTTCACAATCCGAATAGACTATCAATCCGGAGGACTAAACAAAACAAACATGCGCTAGGCTCACTGTTCATCCATCATAGTCAAGAGTGAACTGCTACTCCAAAAAATAAACGAACCTGTAAAAGAGTAAATTGTTGGGTTGTCTAGGTTGTAGAGTTCTCTTATGTTTCATTAACTTTTAAAAATAAAAATAATATTATATACAAAATGATTTTTTATTGGATTTTCTTAGTGAAGTTTATATTAATAAACACATCATTGTATTGTGTTTTGTTTAGTGGTAAGAGAATCTCATAATCATTTTGTAAAACTAAACACAATACGGCTACTTTTGGGAACCACAAAAAACGCTGCGTTTGCGTTTTTCCACAATACGCTGTGTTTTCATTTTTGTTCATTTGACAAGAGTCAAAAAGTTGGTGGCAAAATTACATAATTACCCTTAGTATTTATATTTTGTGAATTTAGGTTAAAAGTAATTTTTTAAGTTGGGTCAGGCTGTTTTAGTCATTTTAATGTGGTAAAAAGTAACTTTTTACCAACTTCCCAAATCACTCTAAAAAATCTTGATTAAAAGCAAAAAAGCTGATTTTTTTTTATTCTATTGATATTTTTCTTACTATTTCATTAAGGGGAATTTTTTTTTAAATCCCTAACTAAGAGGAGATTAATGATCTGGTACTGGGCCGGACAAACTTGGGCCGGACAGAGTTTTGCCGGACAGATTTGGGCCGAGCAGGTGTTGGGCCAAGGATGTGTGGCCCTGTCTAGAAAGAAGCTACTCGGTTAAGGCAACGCTTGGTTAGACCGAGCTACATGTTTTGGCTGTGGCGAAGCCAGTCGAGTAAAGTGACCGGCGCCCGGAAAGGCGTGGTGGACCGAGGTACCTGTTTGCTCGGTAGGAAGGCCGACTACAGACAAGCACGAGCTGTCCCGGGCTCGACTTTGCCGAGATGCCGCTGAGCCCGGTCCTCATTGAGCCTAGCTAGTGGAGTGCTTGGGCATGAAGCACAGCACGGCCGTTGACAGACAAGATGGAGCAGCTCGGCTGCCGAGCTCCCAGTAGAGTGAGCGGGCAGTTGGGTTAGGTGATGTTCAGCAAGATTTGTGCTGACAGATGGGATAGCAGAGCCACGTATTGAGAGACCACTGGGAGTAGGTTTGGGACGCAGAAGGGTATATAAGCATGTCTGCGCCCCCATACGCGGGGGACGAACACTTTATAAGACATTCTTACACTCAAACACTCTCTCCTCTCTCTCTCTCTATCCCAAGGTATGTGCTGACTTGATCGTCGGAGGGGTTTTCCGGCCACACACCGCTGAGTAGCTCACCGCCGTTGTGCTTTCAGGTGATCGGACAGAAACGGAGCCTGGAAGAAAGGAGTACGGGCTTGCCGGAATATTTGCCCCCCGTACAATTGGCGCCGTCTGTGGGAACTTGCAGATAAAACCTTGTCTTCCACGCTCGTCTGATCGCCGACCATGGCGAACAACGATGAGTTTCCGTTGTCCGCCATCGACGGAGTTACTCCGGAGTCAGGCAGACGGAGAGAGGGGCACCTCGACATCCTTCCGATGGCGAACCTGGAGACATTCCCAAGAGGACAGTCGGGAGACGCGCGAGATAAGCGCGGTAGGAGTCATGGTCATTCACGGAGTCCAGACGGTCATCGGCGATGTAGAGAATCGCACGCCAGACGTCTGGAACACAAGCTAAGAGACCAGGACGCCGTCATTCGGCGAATGGCGGCGGAGATGGAGGAGCTGAAGTGGCACGTCAAAGGGAAGGGTGTAGCTGGAGTGGGAGACCACAGTGAGCGCACCCAACCTCGCCGTTCAGGCAGTCAGAGTCAACGACACACTCCGTCCATTTCTATTACCAGAAGTTACAAGGTTGGTGATTCCGACGTGCATGCAGAGAAGTCTAGCGCGCAAGATAGCACCTACTAGCCCTCACGTCCGGTGACGACGTCGAGGTACTCTTATTCCGCTCATTCAGAGGATTTGCGGGTAGTCTTAAAGAAGCGAGCTCGCCGGCGGGGGGCTCAGAGGATACCGGCATTCCAACGGTTATCCTATGGGGTTCACGCCAGCGAGGAGGTCGGAATGCCTCCACCCCGACAAGCAGCGCCACTCTTGGTGGATTTCGACTTGGCAAGGTTGAGCGCCACCCCTTTCTCCCTGGAAATAGAAACAACACCTATTCCGTCGGGCTTCTACCAGCCAAAGTTCACATTGTACGATGGGAAGACCGATCCTTACATGCACGTAAGTCATTTCCGACAGGTCATGGCCAGACATAGGCGGAATGATGCTCTTATGTGCCTCATCTTTCCGTCAAGTTTGGGCGAACTAGGCTTGAAGTGGTTTGAAAGGCTGCTGGAGGGGAGTATAGAGAGGTGGCATCAGTTGGCCGAAGCCTTTGTAACGCGCTTCAAAACCAACACCAAAACACCAAAGGAAGTTGATCACCTGCTGAGTGTCAAGATGGAACCGAGCGACACATTGAAGGCATACAATTCCAGATATTGGGAGACCTTCAACGAGATCTTGGATTACCCGGTCAACCTTGCAATCACTCAATACAAACGTGGTCTCCCGGTCGGACATAGACTACGGGACTCGCTTACCATGCACCAGCCGACGTCCATGGGCCAGCTCATGCAGCGCATCAATGAGCACATTCGAGTTGAGGATGATGCATCTGCATCTACCGTGAAGGCAACTCCGGTAACAACAGACAAGAAGACAGCAGGCAAAGTGCACGCAGTCGGGCAAGAGTCCGGCCGCTCAAGTGACCGAGCAGAGGAATCGGACCGTGGCTCGAATCGCAAAAATCGGGGTAGAAGACGTCGGAATGATCGGGATGACTATGCTCGAGATGACGTAGCGGATGCAAACAGAAGGTTGAAGGCAAGGACCGGCATAACCACGGTCTTCAAGATTCCAATCTATCGCATACTTAGTGAAATCCGAGACGAGGAGTATGTCCGGTTTCCTGCTAAGTTGGGCGATGGACAGAAGGGCTACAATCCACGGTATCGTTGCACATTTCACCGGGAGCGAGGCCACCGGACTGAGGATTGCTTGCCATTGAGGCAGCACCTGGAAGAGCTAGTCGCGACCAGACACCTAGACCTTTACATTGATGGGGGCGCAAAGGCGAATCAGGCTCCGGTTGATCCCAGGGGAAAAGATGACCGAGATGCGCCGCCACAAGGAGTTATTAATGTCATCCACGGCATAGTGGAACCGGAGCGTGTTTACGAACTCTGGGGTATGATCAAAAAGGTAGAACATATGAAGGAGGTTTTGTCGGTATAGCCTGCCATCAAGAGGGGGAAGACCGAAGAAAAAGATGTGATTAGTTTCACTTCAAGGGATCTAGAGCGTATTTAGACGCCACACAACGATGCCTTAGTAGTAACGCTCCGCGTCAAGGAATTTGATGTCAAACGGATCTTGATCGATCAGGGAAGCTCGGTCGAGATCATGTATTACGACGCGTTCAAATAGCTCAAGCTCCGAGATACAGACTTGGCTCCGGCAACTTCGCCACTGGTTGGATTCAACTCACAACCAGAGTGGCCTTTGGGAAAGATTATCTTGCCGGTCAAAGAGGGATCCGTAGTCAAGCAAGTGGAGTTTTGGGTGTTACAAGTGCCTTCGACTTACAACCTAATCCTTGGAAGGGGATGGCTTCATGCTATGCAAGTTGTAGCTTCGACCTACTATCAGGTGATGAGATTCCCCTCGGCTATGGGGGCAATCGAGGAGATTTGGGGAGATCAAGTCATGTCCAAACAGTGCTTCGTGGTAGTGAATGGGAGTCGGGTTGCTAAAGGCTTCGTTCAAATGATAGAGGGACCGGAAGACCGTGGAGTTCTTGATGATGTGGGTATCAAGGCAGAGGACAAAGCTGTGGAGGACTTGGTGGAGGTTCGAATTGATACGGAGCGGTCGGATAAGTTCTTCCTGCTCGATTCCAGCCTTACCGCCCACGAAAGGACCGAGATGGTTGAGTTTTTGATGGCCAACATTGAAGTCTTCGCATGGTCGCCTTACGACATGCCCGGCCTCGATCCTAGTTTTATCTGCCATCGCCTCAATGTCTTTCCCGGAGCAAAGCCAGTCATTCAGCGAACAAGGAGATCGGCGCTGCATCACGCCGAGGTAGTTGCAGAGGAAGTGAAAAACTTGCTTGAGGCATGAGCAATTCAGGAAGTGCACTACCCTCGGTGGATTTCCAACATAGTGGTGGTGCCCAAGAAGAATGGAAAGTGGCGAGTTTGTATCGATTACAAGACAGTCAACCGAGCTTGTCCTAAGGATAGCTTCCCTTTGCCCTACATTGACTAGCTTGTGGACTTGACCGCTGGACATAATCGGCTCAGCTTCTTGGATGCCTATCGCGGCTACCATCAGATTGCCATGCATGGGCCCGACCGAGAGATCACCTCCTTCACAACTCCAAGAGGACTCTTCTGCTACCGAGTCATGCCTTTTGGTTTGAAGAATGCCGGGGCAACTTTTCAGAGGATGGTGACTAAGATGTTTGCTCCTTTGCGTGGCCGGACAATGGAGGCTTACATTGATGATATGGTGGTTAAAAGCCGGCATCAAGCAGATCATTTGTCCGACTTGGCCGAGATGTTCGCCATTCTCAAAAAACACAAGCTGCGCTTGAATGCGTCCAAGTGTGCCTTTGGCGTGGGGTCCGAAAATTTTTTGGGATTCCTAGTCACGAACCGAGGCATCGAGGCAGATCCCACTCAGATTAGAGCAGTGCAAGAGTTGAAGCAGCCCAGCTTAGCTAAGGACGTACAGCATCTGGACGGAATGGCCGCCGCGCTTAATCGATTCATAAGCCGGTCATCAGATCGCTGCCGCCCTTGCTTTCAGGTGTTAAAATCAAAGTTCTCGTAGGATGGAGAGTGTGACCGAGCTTTGGCCGAGATCAAGGAATATCTGTCTTCTCCGCCACTATTGGTTACACCTAAGCTGGGCGAGGAACTCTATCTTTACCTCGCCGTCTCACAGCATGCAGTCAGTGCAGTGCTAGTCCGAGCTGAAGGAATTAAGCACCTCCCAATCTTCTATGTCAGTAAAACCTTGCTACCGGCTGAGTCGAGATACTTGCTGTTGGAAAAGCTTGCGTTGGCATTGATGATGGCTTCAAGGAAGTTGCCGCACTATTTCCACGCCCATACCATCATCGTACTGACCGAGTTTCCCCTTAAAGCCTTGTTTGAACGGGTAGACTTTTTTGGAAGAATTCTCAAGTGGGTGGTCGAATTGGGACAGTTTGATGTGAAGTTCCAGCCGCGCACAGCTATAAAGGCCCAGACTTTGGCCGATTTCGTTGTCGAATTCTCACCTGGAACTCATTTGGTGTACCCGGTTGACATTGCCGCGGCAGATGAGGAGGTGAATGCGAGTTTGACCAAGATACAACAACTTGGTAGAGTTGGCGATGCGGAATTTGCGTGTCCCACCGAAGTGCCCTCAGTTTGTACAATTCCACTGACCGGTGATGCGATGACGGAGTCGGGTATTATTGCCCCACCCACTCTGTCCGGTACCGCATCACCAAGGGGGGAAGAAATGGACCCACCCAGCACAGAGTCTGCGGCCGGCACAATACCGCAACCTGGTGATTCGCCTACGGACTTGGGCATCGCAGATCAACTTGCTGAGTCCGGTGCCGAATCACCAAGGGGGGCTGAGGTGGAACCAATCAGTGCAGAACTAGAAATCGGACAGCCGAGCAACCGTGATCCCATCACCCTTCGAAATTCTCAGGACCCTTCAGACTCTTGGAAACTCTTTGTGGGGGAGATGTGGAAACTTTTCGTTGATGGAGCGTCGAATCGTCACGGTGCCGGGCTAGGTATCGTTCTTATCTCACCGGATGGCCTCACCATTGAACATTCTATCACCCTTGGCTTCCCAGCATCTAACAACGAGGCTGAGTACGAGGCCTTTTTGGCCGGACTCAAGAGCGCTCTTCAGATGAAGGCTTCCGAGCTAATGGTGTACAGTGATTCCCAGCTTGTGGTTAACCAAGTCTCTGGGATTTATGAAGCAAAGGATGACAGAATGGAAAAGTACCAAGCTTTGGTCAGGGAACACATCAAGCAATTTCAGGCAATCAGAGTTCAACAGATTGGCCGTGAAGAAAACAGCCGAGCAGATGAGTTGGCCGGCCTAGCTTCAATGGTAGATAGTACGTCCCCTAACCCCCTGTTGATTGAATTCCTTCCACGGCCAAGCATTGAGGAAGCCGGGCAGACGGATGTACTCTGTACCGCACTAGGCCCTTCCTGGATGGACCCCATAATCCTGTTTCTCAGAGACCGGACTCTGCCAACTGACAAGAAAGAAGCGCACAAAGTCCGAGTGAAGTCAGAGCGGTTTTGGCTCTCTCCATTTGGAGCGTTGTATAAAAAGTCCTTCACCGGTCCTTATCTAAAGTGTGTGCACCCGAGTAGTGTAGAGGCCTTCTTGTATGAAATTCACGAAGGCATTTGCGGCAGTCATATAGGGGGCAGGTCCTTGGCCTACTGAGCTATTTCGCAGGGTTACTGGTGGCCGTGCATGCAGGCTGACGCACAAAAGTATGTCCGCAAGTGCGAAAAATGCCAGAAATTCGCCCATCAGATCCATCAGCCTGCCAGGGAACTTCTTCCCTTCACTAGTCCTTGGCCTTTTTCCATGTGGGGGCTAGATATAGTGGGGCCACTCCCAACAGCGCCAGGCAACCGAAAATTCTTCATCGCGGCCACAGATTACTTCACCAAATGGGTTGAAGCTGAGCCCTTGGCAACAATCAAGGAGAAAGACGTGAAGCGGTTTGTCTGGTAGAATGTGGTCACGCGATTCGGCGTCCCCAAGATTTTGATCTCTGATAACGGCACTCAGTTTGACGGTCGCCTATTCAGAAGATTTTGTGAAGATCTCAAGATTGAATTCTACAACTCCACTCCGGCTTACCCGCAGTCCAACGGTCAAGCCGAGGCATCAAACAAGACTATCCTGGATGGGTTGAAGAAACGGCTGGAGAAGGCCAAGGGAAAATGGGCTGAAGAACTACCCAGCGTTCTTTGGGCATACCGAACAACCCCGCGGCGATCTACCGGGGAAACTCCATTTGCTTTGGCTTATGGCATAGAGGCGGTCATACCTTTGGAAGTTGGCATGCCCACCCTGAGAAGTGAAAGTTTTGAGCCCGAGCTGAACGTCGATGCTATTGCCCTGGAATTAGACCTAGTGGAAGAGCATCGGGAGAAGGCCCTCATCCACGTGGCCACTTACCAACAAGAGCTCTCCAGGAAGTACAACAAAACGGTGCACCCCAGACCATTTAAAGTAGGTGATTGGGTTTTGAGGAAAGTTATGGGAAACACCATGGTGCTAGGTGAAGGCAAACTATGGGCAAATTGGAAAGGACCCTACAAGATAACCGGTCTGGCGGGCAAGAGGGCATACCACTTGGAGGATCTGGATGGTAGAGCAATACCCCGGCCATGGAATGCGGCCAACCTCAAATTGTATTTTTTCTAGCTTTAGCTTTCTTTTTGAGCAAAGGAATTTTTTGCCTCACACTTCAGAATGTAATTCTTTTTGTCAATATATAGAAGTGACTTTGCTTTAGCATTCAGATTGTTGTTTTAATGTAAAGACCGAGATGATTTACTCTGGTTGAAAGAGTTGATGTTTTGTTCAACTTAGGTATTCTCAACCGAGATGGTTTACTCCGGTTGAAAGAGTTGATGTTTTGTTCAACTTAGGTATTCTCAACCGAGATGATTTACTCCGGTTGAAAGAGTTGATGTTTTGTTCAACTTAGGTATTCTCAACCGAGATGATTTACTCCGGTTGAAAGAGTTGATGTTTTGTTCAGCTTAGGTGTTCTCAACCGAGATGGTTTACTCCGGTTGAAAGAGTTGGTGATTTTTTCAACTTTGTTGTCCTAACCGAGATGGTTTACTTCGGTTGAAAGAGTTGATGCTTTGTTCAACTTAGGTATTCTCAACCGAGATGATTTACTCCGGTTGAAAGAGTTGATGTTTTGTTCAACTTAGATATTCTCAACCGAGATGGTTTACTCCAGTTGAAGAAGTTGATGTTTTGTTCAGCTTAGGTATTCTCAACCGAGATGGTTTACTCCGGTTAAAAGACTTGGTGATTTGTTCAGCTTTGTTGTTCCAGCCGAGATGGTTATTCCGGTTGAAGCAGTGGCTGTTTTGATCAACTTTATAATTTAAACCAAGATGTTTTGCTGTAAATAGAGTTGGAAGAACCATGCAAACACTTGATGAAATTAAAGCTTTTCATTGATAAAAAATTAATACAAAAGGTGGAGAACTTAGCCCGGTTACATTTGCAGACAAAAAGAAAAAAAGAAAACTAAGCTAAGGGGGAGAGGTCTGGGAATTCTTCATCAGCTTCCAAGTTGACCGCAGTTGTCTGGTCCTGGACACCGGTCTGGCCGGGCTGCTCTTTCTCTCCGCGGTCCTCCACCTCGGCATCTGCCTCGGCCTCTTCTTCCTCTTCTTCGAGACCTTCCTCGGCCTCAGCCTGCAACGCGCTGAAGACGTCGTTGGCATACGGCACGAGATAGGTCGGTAGGAAGGCAGGTGGCGGAGTAGCAAACACGTCGGTGTCTGGACCCTGGCCGAGGTGTTCGCAGGTAGACTTCGCTTTGAAGTAAATGTCCTGAGTGGCGAAGACTTGTTTCTTGTAGTTGTCATCGGCTTCGTTGAAGCCGGCGTTATTGGCGTCTTGGCAGTCTTTCTTCCTCGACTTCTTCAGCGCATCAAGCTCGGCCTGGAGCTCGTCCCTCTTCTTCTCGGCCTCACCAAGCTGACCGTGCAGCCTGTGGTTGTCAGTATTGGCGATTTCAAGCGAGGACTTTGCTCGGTCGAGCTCGGTTTGGAGGCTTTGGACTTGGCTGGTGGTGTCGCTCGCCTTTTGCCGAAGTCTGTGGATGCGCTCCATGACCAAGTGTTGCTTTTGGATGGCCTGCAAAAAGAGAATTTGATCAGAGAAGAAACAGTGCAAACACTTGTGATAGTTGAAGATTGAGATTCTTACCCTGGTCATGGACTTTACAACTGATTTCACCAGCCGGGTGTCAGGAATGTGGTCGCTGCCAACCACGTCGCTCGGCAGCAGCAGAGCTTTTGAAAGGTCAAAGGCAAGCAAATGCACTTTGTCGCCTTTGACCGAGGCATTTGCCGGGATCTCTTTGCCCCGATGCTTCAGCTGCGGCCGCCATGCCGGAATGGGGTCGACCTTGTCGACAGGTTGCTCGGTCGTTAGCTCGGCAACTAGCTCGGCAGATGGATCTGCGCGAGGTCGTTTGCCAGCCCGGCGGGTTTCCTGTCTGGTTTGCCCGGCGGCTGGAGATGCCAAGGCCACCACGGGGCCACTGGATTGGCCGGCGGCTGGTGAACGTGTGACGATGCTCGGTATGTCGGCCGAAGTTGCAGTGAGCAGGTTTTTGATTCGGCTTCTCTTGGCCATCTCTTGTTCGTCTGTCAACCAGATCAAGGGGACGTCAGGCAGAGTTGGGTTAGGAGGAGGTGATGGAGCACGGAGAAAGTCTGTTACTTTACTCCGGTGCGGAGCTGAGTATCTGTAGGTTGGAGTGTAACCGAGCAGTTCGTTGCAATCTCGGTGGCAGTAGCGGAGCACGATCCTGATGGCTTCAACGTTTGGAAATTGGTAGTTGGCCTGCAGGGCTTGAATTGCTGCAAAAGGAACAGGAAAACTTGTTAAGTACAGAATATAGGAGGAAGGCAGAAAACCGAGCAAATTAGCGCGGCCTACATGTGGAACCGAAGTTCTTGCTGATTGCCCAGCCCGGTACGTCGGCTGGTTCATAGTTGCCGGACACCCAGAAAAAGTCGTCGTCGTGAAGGTCTTTATCTGGGGTGCCGGTCACTATTTTTTCTTTGCCCAATCGGATTTTTAGGTAATATGCGAGGCCATCCCCGGTGTGTCCGAGTGTGTATTGCCTCAATATCTCGGCTAGGCCTAAGTTGGTGCCTAATCTGTTGTTAAGCTCGTGGACACCGTTGATAATGCGGTAAGTGTTCATTGATACTTGGGTGGGCGTAAGTTTAGTCCGGCGAAGGAACTCGGTCATCAGAGGGTTGACCGGGAAGCAGAGGCCTCCTATGATGGACAGCACGGTGAAGGGGCACTGGTCTAGTCTGCCCCAAGGTGTTGTTTTTTTCTTCTGCCAGTTCAAGATGGACGTCGGCCGGGATGCCGTACTCCTCCCTGAACGCAGCCAGCGTGACCGAAGTATCCACTAGCAAGCGGAATTTCCCCATTTGTGGCCGGCCTAGGTTAGCTCGGCTGAGGGGTTTGGCACTGTGGTAATTGGTGGTTGCTCGGTCTTGAGAGCCTCAGGAATGGTCAGTGGTCCCCTTGGACTCTGCAGGAAAAGGATGGCAAGTGTAAGTGTGAGCGCGGTCGCGCGAAGCGAGCTTGACTTTAGCTCGGTCATTAAGAGTGCCAAACCACCTCGGTTGTCTAAGCTAACCAAGGAGCTCGGTCGCCCAAGCAAACCAGATGTTAGCCCGGTTGAGCGACCAAGTTCTTTTTGCTATCTCAGTTTTTGCTAGGGTTGAGACAAACAAGTTAATTGCTCGGTCAGATTGACTTTTTGGATCAAATGAAGACCTGGAGCCCGGTCCGCCCCAGATCTTCAATGTTCTTCAGGAAATATGAAGAACACCATGAACACAATTGAAGGTTTAAGACGGATTTTAGTGCCTATGTCTTAAAATCTATGTTATGGTGCCCTAATGAGTGTAATATTGAAGGAAATGACAACAAAAGAGAAGTTTGAGGACTTACAAGTGAGAGGCAGAGACTTCCTCCTCAAGCACGAATGCAGCGATGGCAAGGAACAAGGGGCAAGAGCTCTGTGATGCTTGGAAAGTAAGAGAGTCAGTAAGAAGGGAAGGAAGAAGAAGGGTGCATGTTTATAGAGGTGGTGAGGCCGCCCAAATTCAAATTTGAGGGGACGGCTGGGTTGGCTGCTCGAGGACCAATAGAGGATTGCCACGTGTCCCCATTTATGGCGGCGTCAGAACTGAAGAGACAGGATGATGAGTCGAAAAGTAGACCGGGCAGTTTTTGAAGACCGGCATGTCAACTAGCCCGGTCACTGTTTGCTTACCCCGGTCAGAATAGGTAATCCCGAGGAAGCGTTACCCCGGTCAGAATAGGTAATCCCAGTCACGCTTCGGCGGACGGAATTAAGGGGCAATTGAGAGGGAGATTTATGATCTGGAATTGGGCTGAGGTAATGGCCGGACAGATTTGGGTCGAACACATTGGGCCGTGGAAGGTTTGGGCCTGTCTAGAGAGTGTTGCTCGGTCATGGCAAGGCGCGGTCAAGGCAATGCTTCATGGCGCAAGGACCGGTCAAGTGAGAGCTAAGCCGAGGTGTTCGCTGCCTCACTGGGCTCCACGGTTCGAGAGTTAGCTCGGTGGGAGTGCTGACGTCCAACCAGCATGAGCTGAGCCGAGCTCGGCTTTGCTGGAAAGTAACCGAGCTCGACCGGCATTGAGCACGGCCTGGAGTAGCTCGGCTATGGAGCACTTGGGCTTTAAGTGTAGAATGGTCGTCGGTAGCCGGGATGATGTTGCCCGGCTGCCGAGCTCCTTGCAGAGTAAGCTGGCAGTTGGGATTAGGTGATGCTCAGCAAGATTTGTGCTGACGGATGGGATAGCAGAGCCACGTGTCGAGGGATCACTGAAAGTAGATTTGGGGCGCAGAAGGTATATAAGCATGTCTGCGCCCCCCATACGCAGACAGATGAACACTTTGTAAGACATTCTTACACTCAAATACTCTCTCCTCTCTCTCTCTCTCTCTATCCCAAGGTGTGTACTGACTTGACCGTCGGAGGGGTTTTCCGGCCACACACCGCCGGGTAGCTCACCGCCGTTGTGCTTTCAGGTGATCGGACAGAAACGGAGCTTGGAAGAAAGGAGTACGGGTTTGCCGGAATATTTGCTCCCCGTACAGTTAGTATTTAGTAGTCAATTATTCCCTTCTATTTGCTAGCGGACGATTTTGGTGGGATTACGTGTGCACTTTTTGATATTTGAATATTTCAGTATAGACATTACCATTGTGACGCTACTCCAATTAGTTTCAAGTTTTTTTTATTGATCTGTTAAGTCCTATTAGTGGATAGTTTATTTTTGTATGGCCCTAGTTTTAATTTTGATAGTGTTTTGGTAGACAATTATACCTTTTTATTAATGTGACAGGTATGATATAATACTCTAATGTGACAAGTATTAATGTGACATTCCAAAAAATTAAAAACTCCTTAGTGTACTTTTCCTAAATGTGACAACGTAGCGCATATAATATGATACTCCAAAACTTTTACTCTAAAAAATAAAATAAAAACTCTTTAGTATACTTTTTCCTAATGTGACAACGTGATGAGTATGATGTGACACTTCAAGAAAAATAAAAACTCTTTAGTTTACTTTTCCCTAATGTGACAACGTGACGGATATGATGTAACACTTCAGAAAAAATAAAAATTTCTTAGTGTAATTTTCTCAAATGTGACAACGTAGCGAGTATGATGTGGCACTCTAAAAAAATTAAAAATTCCTTAATGTAATTTTTCCAAACGTCACATGTGACACTACAACGTAACGGATATTATATAACACTAAAAAAATAAAAAATAAACATAACTCAAATTCAAATGTTGTATATCTTGGATATGGCAACCCAATCGTTTGTACGTGGTCGAATCGAGGTGTGTGGCATGTGGAATAAGCCCACCAAACCCAAAACTCATAAAAAGTTAGTGTGCTTTCTTATTATGTGGCACCCAACACACTTGTGAAGCACTTGCCCATTCAACAAACTTCAACTGTGGCACATGACCCACACCCACACCAAGCAATCCTGTTACACAAAAAAACTATTAAGTATTCCCACCAGTGGTATTTGTGTATTTCCAAAACGGAAAGGACCAAACGGGGCAACAGAATTTTTATGGGACCAAATGGAATACAATTTCAACTTTTAGGATTTATAGGTAACTTTTCCAAAATTATACTTGTCATCAATTAAAAAAAGTCAAAAAAAAATCAATTTTTTCAGTCAAAAAATATTTTTTTGTTGACAACTTTTTAAATACATTGCTTTTTTTAATATTTAAAAAAAAATTAAAAAATCACTAAAAAAAACAATACCAGACAACCTCTTCTCAAACAATAATTCTACAAAGGTCAAAGAGGAAGAATCAATCACAACAAAATAGTAGTTATTTTCGTACTGGGGTTTTTTTTTTTTTTTTTGGTACATCGGAAAGGAAAACGAACCAGAAAGAAAAAGAAAACAAAAGCAAAGAAACAAAACAACCAATAGAGAGGCAGCCAGAGAGGAGAACCCAGGCTTACAGCCTCCTGTAGGCCATTGGTGTATATGGCCATTGGTGAATAGGAATTAACTTCTTCTACACGGCTGTCCCGTGAACTAAAGATTTACGGACATCAAATCAAAGAGTGACACGTCAACCTATTTGGCCCTTCATCAAATATATATGAGTAATGTTATATGGACCAATTGATATACCAATTAATATATTAAAAGATAATGTGACATATTTTTAAAAATTTTAAATATTTACAATTTGTATAATAAGTGTGGGAGTGATTTTCCGATCACACTGCCCTCCTTAGTAATTCAGCTGTAGAACACAGGCATAATAGATGGCACCCTGCTGTCCTGCACAGAAAGAAAAGGCTCCGGCGGTGGTTCTTCCACCCGGGGGCACTTCGACGATCAAGTCAGTATATCTCTCAAAGATAATCAAGTATTCAACTCACAAGCTTGAGTATTCTAAATCATCCCTTAGACCCATGGGGGTGCCTCTTATTTATAGCCAACTCAATCCTAGTCCCAATGAGAGCCTAACTCCAATGGACTCAGGATTACTGCTAATCTGGGACTCCCAGTGGGATTAGGATAAACTCCCTAAGAGTTTTATCTTTACCCAAACTGAAGTCTTCTCACAATCTAGGACTTTTGTCCCATATCCAGGTTGAGTTCCCTCTTCATTCTAGGACTCTTGTCCCTTATCCACTTATCTCGGATGCCAATATCTTCGGAGATAACCTCGGCCTAACCGAGATCACCTCGGCGTCACGACCAGGACACGTGGCACCTCGGCTGACACGTCGGCGTCACCTTGCCACGTGTTGGTACTCAGAAAATATATCCCCACAACTGCCCCCTCGGTTCTATTACCTCGGCATTCTGAGGTGATGGAACCTACACTGTTCGTTCATCTGTGTCCCTCTGTCCGAGATCAAACTTGCCGACCTCAAAGTTCCCTGAACTTTACTGTCCACTTCTGTCAAGTATCAAGCTTCATGCTTTCCAAGCTATTCGAGATCACACCTCCTAGCCGAGGTTTCTGGTTTCATTAATTCATAAACTCCAAGAGCTTTGCAACTGCTCTATTCACATTTTCTGATGGGTTCCTGATTTCCAGTCATCTATTTGACTTCAGCGATCTTCATATCGGCGTTCACTTATCTTGGTAGGTTCATAAACTCTTTTATTAAGCTCAATCTTTCATAACTCTTCTGAATCTGTTTACTTGTCCTCTGTTGTCTTCTATTTTCGTCAGTTTTCAAGTTTTTGAAATGTTTAAATGTCTGGTACTGTTCTTGCCATATCCGCTTTCTGTTGCTAGCATTGTGTCTAGGCCATTACTTTCTTGTTCTTCACATACTCACTTAGTGCCTGTGCACTTGGCTTTATTCTTGAACTTTGTCGTCTTCTTGACTCTGATTTTTCTCTTTTTTCATTCAATCCTCTGGCTTTTTTCTCTTTCTAGCTCTTTTGCTTAAATCCGTCATTGTTCTAAGCTTTCGAGCTCTGCAACTGTCTTCGTTCCTCTCCTCCGGTGAAGCTTACGTCATTCTGTCATTTTTGTATCCGTCGTCAGACTTCGGCAATTCTCATTCCGGCTTCCCTCTTTCTGGTAAGCCACTGTTCCTCCTGGTTTTATTTCTTGTTGCTTTCTAAGAAGCTCTGCTCCATTGTTTAATCACCATTGCTGTTTTACCCATTGTTTCCAAATCATCTTCTTGAATACACACTGTTCACATATCTGTTGATTTCTGCCACTGTTCTTGGCTTGACACACCTATGCAATCTTTTTGTCTTGATTTCCTGATAGCTTCATCACCATTTTTGATTTACGAATTACATTCTTGTTTCTGTTTTCTGTGTCTTTTTCCAGATTTTTGCTTTCAATCCTTGCCTTCAAAACTCCGAGGTGCCAATCGCCGAGAAGAGCTTTGATCAAACTCTTCAGGAGATTGATGCTGAGCTCGTGGCTGAGAAGGCTGCTGAGAAGTTCTTTCCAACTGTCTTCTGGGGGTGAGACACAACCTGCCACTGATGCCGAGTAGTTTGCTTCCTTCTTGAAATTGATGCCGAGGTAACGGTAGAGAAGCTCCTCCAACTGACTGCCGAGGCTGAACCATTGTCGTTCGTCGAAGCAGATCAGTCCGACGTTCTTACTTTCAGTCCATAGTTCTTTAAGGTCTTCATTTTTGTATCTGCCAACCTTCTCAGCTCTTAACAAGTTAGTTGGTCATTTCGGATGATCATATCTCGGAAACGTCTTTCAGTGTTATCTCGGTTATACCAAACTTGTAAATTGCTTCAAATTTCAACAAGTGGTAGACTTCACAATCTTCGGTTAACTCATCTTGTAATTTGCTCAAAAATTTCAACAAGTGTTAATATTCCTTGCTCCTTAATTATCATTCCTTCCCCCTGCACCTTCTCCCTACCCCCTAATGTGAACATAGGTTGCACTTAGGATCACATTAGGGAAGTTGGCTTCGTGCCGTAGTCACAGACTTGATGTGTTCTTATTTCGCCGATGTATTAAAACTTCTGGTATTTAATTCACCCCCTTTAGACCCTCTTTCTCTTGGCCTTTGCAAACTATCATCGCTGTTTCTTGAAGCATTTATTCCTTTCACAATTCTGGTTACCACTTCTGGTGTGCACTTAGTGGTTCTGTTCTAATCAAAACGACGTTTGACTCCGGCGAATCTTTTGCCGACATTTAACTTTGTGCACTTTTTAACTTTGTAAATTCTCTCAGAATTTCAACAAGTGTTAAATAACATTTCGTTTTAACTTCGATTTAAGCATCATCTCCGTTTAACTTCGGTTAAACATCATCTCGGCTTAACTTCGGTTAAGCATCATCTCAGTTTAACTTCGGTTAAACATTATCTCGGCTTAACTTCGGTTAAGCATCATCTCAGTTTTTTGAAGTTCTTCCTTTCCTGTCGTTTGTACTCTTGTACCTTTTTGTTTTTTAGACAATGTAAGCTCTGCATATGGCCGATGTGCCTCTTTGTTCTTGAATGTCTAATTCATCTTTCCTTCTCTGAATGCTTGTGCCTTTGTCTTTTCTTGACTGCCTTTGCATGATTCTATACTTAGAATATTTTGCGTGTCTTTAGTGTGCTCTTCCTTCTTTGTGCAACCTTCTCAGGGTTACGTACCTCGGGTACAAAAGCCGCAATTTTTACTTCGGCAAGATACTGACCTGCAAACTTTTCATGAATTTCAACAAATATAAAACATATACTGTTCTAATTTCAACTTATAAACCTTTTTTCAAGTTATAACAAGTGCTAAACAATGATCTACTTGTAAATTGCTACAAATTTCAACAAGCGTTTAAACAATATACTTAGCTTTTACTTCAACTTGTAAATTGCTGCAAATTTCAACAGATGATCATATGTCGGCTTAACGTCATCTTGTAAATTACTACAAATTTCAACAAGTGTTAAGCATCTTCTTCGGTTTAACCAACTTGTAAATTGCTACAAATTTCAACAAGCGTTAAATAATGATCTCGGTCTACCTTCAACTTGTAAATTGCTACAAATTTCAACAAGTGAAGAGAAACAATAATCTCGGCTTAACTTCAACTTGTAAATTGCTACAAATTTCAACAAGTGAAGATAAGGAATCATCTCAGCTTAACTTCGATTTGTAAATTGCTACAAATTTCAACAAGTGAAGATAAGGAACCATCTCAGCTTAACTTCGACTTGTAAATTGCTACAAATTTCAACAAGTGAAGATAAGGAACCATCTCAACTTAACTTCGACTTGTAAATTGCTACAAATTTCAACAAGTGAAGATAAGGAATCAGCTTAACTTCAACTTGTAAATTGCTACAAATTTCAACAAGTGAAGATAAGGAACCATCTCAGCTTAACTTCAACTTGTAAATTGCTACAAATTTCAACAAGCGAAGATAAGGAATAATCTCAGCTTAACTTCGGTTAAGCATCTTCTAGGATTCAAGCCGGGGTTTTCAACCCGGCCAGCTTTAGTCTAATCTTGTGTGTTTTCTTTTTATCCTCTGGGATCTTAGATCTGCTCGCTGTGCTCTTCTCTTCTCGGACTTAAGCGCCGAGATCTTGTCTGCTGGAATCTTGGATTTGCTCACTCAGGCTGAGCTCTCGTCTTTTCGGGCCTACTCATCTAGGCCGAGATCATGTCTTCTGGAATCTTGGATCTGCTCACTCAGGTTGAGCTCTTCTCTTCTCGGACCTATTCATCCAGGCCGAGATCATGTCTTTTAGAATCTTGGATCTGCTCACTCAGGTTAAGCTCTTCTATACTTGAATGTCATCTCCTTGGGAGCGCTCATGCCCACTGTGTTTGCATCCCTTCTGGAAGGGTCTTCGTTCCTCCGCAGGTATCTATCCTTCCATACCTGGAGGTCATCTTCGTTGTAGTATCCGCTTCGATCTGTTGTCTTTGGTGCGTCACCTTCCTGGCCGGCGTCTTTCACTCCGTGACTCTGGTCACGAGTTTCTGTGTTGCGGTCGTCCTCTTCAACGTCAAGATCGATAGGTCTCCCACTCCCAGCAGGAGTGTTGTCTTCAATTTGATCCTGCTGTCCGTCATTGACCATCTATTCTTCTTTCTTTCCCACAGACGGCGCCAAATTGTGGGAGTGATTTTCCGATCACACTGCCCTCCTTAGTAATTCAGCTGTAGAACACAGACAGAATAGATGGCACCCTACTGTCCTACACAGAAAGAAAAGGCTCCGGCGGTGGTTCTTCCACCCGGGGGCACTCCGACAATCAAGTCAGTATATCTCTCAAAGATAATCAAGTATTCAACTCACAAGCTTGAGTATTCTAAAACATCCCTTAGACCCATGGGGGTGCCTCTTATTTATAGCCAACTCAATCCTAGTCCCAATGAGAGCCTAACTCCAATGGACTCAGGATTACTGCTAATCTGGGACTCCCAGTGGGATTAGGATAAACTCCTTAAGAGTTTTATCTTTACCCAAACTGAAGTCTTCTCACAATCTAGGACTCTTGTCCCACATCCAAGTTGAGTTCCCTCTTCATTCTAGGACTCTTGTCCCTTATCCACTTATCTCGGATGCCGATATCTTCGCAGATAACCTCGGCCTAACCGAGATCACCTCGGCGTCACGACCAGGACACGTGGCACCTCGGCTGACACGTCGGCGTCACCTTGCCATATGTTGGTACTCAGAAAATATATCCCCACAATAAGTAAGGTCAATGATAATTTCATAACATATATTAATACACTAATTGATAACCCAATTACACAGAGACCTTCACCCTCCTTCCTTTGCTCTTTCTTCCTCTCTATAGCCTCTCTTCCTTCACTTTACGATAGCCGTAAGTAATTTTAATCTCTAGTAAATAAAATAGTAAATAATTGTTAAATATTTATAGCATTATACTCTGCATATAAAGGATTCTATTTTTTGAGCAGCAATAAAGAATTATACTCCCTAAAAAAGCAAAAATATTGTTTGGTTCTAATTTTTAGAATTTAATTTTAAAAAAATTGAGTTTTTTTTTTTGTATTTTTTTGTTTTTATTGAATTTTTTTAATATTTTTTTGAATTTTTAGATACATTTAATATAAATACAATTTAAAAGTATAATATTTGTGAAAAAAAAACTATAAAAAAATTACTAAATACCAAAAATATAAATAAAAAAAAAGTACAAGAATTTAGTACATTTTCGTATTCATGTATATTTATCGATTTTTTAAAATATTTTTTGATAATTATTTTATTTTGTAGATACATTTAGGTTAGGCGCATCTAAAAATTTAAAAAAAAAAAATTGCTTAAAATATTTTTAAAAATTTACTAAATACAAAAAACACAAAAAACCAAAAAAAAAAAATCAATTTTCAAGAAATTGAATTTAGAAAATTGAAACCAAACAAGATATTAAAATCTAATTTGCTAATTTGGTGACTCTTTTTTTTTGGAGTTTATTTTTATTTTTAGTAAATTTTTTTGAAATTTTTTAGAAAAACTTTAAACTTCTAAATTCAACTCAACGAGACGAATTAAAAAATTAAACTTTTTTTTTAAAAAAAATACAAAAAGATAAAATAAGCAAAAATACTATAATGAGTTTTTTGGACTTATTTAGGCTACTTCATTTTTATTTTGACTAATGTTAAGGATACTAAGGCCTGGTTTGGCATAGCAGAAAAAATTCAAAAAGTTACTAAAAAAATTAAAAAGTTATCACTATTTATAAATTAAAAATATAAAAA
Organism: Camellia japonica; assembly: GCA_030407325.1. Classification (NCBI taxonomy): domain Eukaryota; kingdom Viridiplantae; phylum Streptophyta; class Magnoliopsida; order Ericales; family Theaceae; genus Camellia; species Camellia japonica. The sequence continues at coordinate 37,782 of JAPPVO010000984.1, read as the reverse complement.
ATTAATTTGCACAATATTTTAATACAAACCAATGAGTTGACAGTGCTAGTACTGAATTGATGGTTCATAAGTACGTATTGGTCTATCAAAGGAACAAAAAAAAAATTAGATATATATATTCATTAAGTTGGAGGATAATATTGGGCCCGTGAGGGCGGGCCCAGCACGGATCCCTTTTGATAATCCGAATCGTTTAATGTGTAGAACTCGTAGAATACTATATACCTATAAAAAAATCACGTTGATCAGATATGGATAGCTATGTGATCAAATCAGATTTTTTTCAGCCGTTTATTTTTTACCGTCCACTAATTTCATACAAAACTGTTTTGATCACATAACTATCGATATCCAATTAAAGTGATTTTTCATACACATATAATACTCAACGAATTCCACATATTGAACAGTTCGGATTATCGAACAGGACCCGTGGTGGGCCCCCAAGGACCAACAATACCCGTGAAGCCTCATGCACCATTTCAACCAAGCCATACTATCATCATGTCGCCTGTCACTGATGAGTCTACAATGTTGGGGTAAAAACGTAATTTTGTCATTTTATACAATATTTTAATACACATTTTTTAGTAAAAAAATAAAAAAATTATTCCATACAACCATATTTTTTTTCTCAACTTTTTAGTCTAAAAAGTCAAAAAGTTCACTTATTTAAGACACCCCAAACAACCCCTAATATTTCTACCAAATAAATAACCAAACATTTGGAACTTATGCAGATGTGAGATCTACACCCATATAAGACATATGGGGTTCATTTGGGAAGTAGGTTGACTTTTTGACTTTTTAGAGTCTCATTTGGGAAAGACTTTTTGATTTTTTATGAAAGAAATAATATAATAATTATAAATTAGATGCGATATTTTATCTTATTAAATTAAAAAATTTATTTTATCTTTTTACAACTAAAATAACCCCAAATCCAGCCCAACCCAGAGGAGGAGGAGGAGGGTTGTTTAGGGTGTGAATGTGTGGGGCAGAGCAAGAAATGGAGCAGTTGTCCAGAGAAGGAAGCCATTACATTCTCACTACTGGGATTCTTTCTTCTCTTGGTGCTCGCAGCAATCGCAGTGTTAAGCTCCAGAGATTCATTCTCTCCCCTTATGTTACGAATGTAAGTTTTAGCAATAATTTATAAAAATTGTGACAAAAAAAGTCATTAATTGTTTGTTTTTAAAGACATGTAAAAAATTGTCACAAAAAAAATATTTTTAGCGATGATTGTACTGGGACTTATGTTCAATAGAACTTGATGAAAATTAAGTCTAACTATTAGGAGGTATTGATAATTACCCTAAAATATTATCCATTTAAAAAATCAGATTGATCAAACAACTGTAGACGTATTATTAATTAAATTTGTTTTCAAAACAATGAATGATTTATTTTTAAAATTACAATTGTCATCTGCTTTATTTAATAACGAATGTGATATAATCACACGGTTACGGTTGTTCAAATATTCTAATTTTTTGTGAGGATGATCTTCTAAGTGAGCCTTATAATATAAATAATTCGCATTATCAAGATGATTTTTGTAATGGGCTCAAAGGGGCCTTTAAAAAAAGGGTAAACTACCAATAGGTCCTAATAATCAGACTTAATTCCCATCAAGTCTTATTGAAAATAAGTCTTGGTAAAATTGTCGCTAAAAATAATTTTTTTATGACAATTTTTTACATACGTCGCTAAAAATTGACAATTAATAACTTTTTTTATCATGATTTTTATAAATTGTCGCTAAAACTTACAGTTAGTGACTTTTTTTATGAATTTTTTTTTCCATAGGACCTATTAAACAATATGTCCACTTATTAAAATCTACACGTAAGTGCCCCTTAAAAAAAATATGTATATGTATATATATATATATGAAAAATTTTAATATACACAACCTTTAAAGGAGTATACCATATGCACCTCTAATTATGTTTTTTTTTTTAGTTATGACCAATTTTCTTCTTTAGTTATAACATTTTTTTAATTGTGACTCATGAGATTTTTAATTATGTCTCATATTATATTTAGTTATAATATTGTTATTTTTCTAATTATAATTCAAAAAGTATAACATTATATTTTTTTTGTTTACACACCCTTTAAATGTGTACCATAGTATTTCTCAATATATATGGACCACACACAGTACATAGTTTGGAGCTTATTCTATTTGGGATAGGAAAAAAGATTGGGAGCTTTAATTGTGGAGCTTTAAAGAGCTCTAATGGTGTATGGATCCTACAATGATGTGATATTTGTATTTTGTGTTTTTAAAAAAAAGAAAATACTTTGGAGCTCTAATTCTTGAGCTCTAAAATCAGCTCTAATGAACTAACAGTGAGTGTCACCCATGTGATATTTTGATCTTGATTTGTTTGTAATATGATTAGTGCTTTGAATCATTATTTTATTTTATTTTATTGCCAAATCATTAAAACTTTGTTTAGAGTTTTAAAATTAAAGGGATGCATCCCTTTTGTCGTGAGAGATATGGAATTTATTCAGTAGAATGGAATGGAAGATTTTATGAATCACCAAGACAAGTATGGGAAGTCTCCCCTCGTGAGTTCACTCTACCTTATTTTTTCCGCTCCCTTTTAAATGAGTATAGTTATTTCTAGAAAAAAAAAATATCCCAACACTAAGGTTAAGTTTGGCATAATCTAAGGCCAAGTTTGGGAAGACTAAATAAGTGCACTTTTTGTTTTTTTGGACAAAAAAATTGAGGTTGAAAATATGGATGTTTGGATTAACTTTTTGACTTTTTATGGAAAAATGTGTAATAAAAAATTGTGAAAATTAGTTTTTAGAGGAAAATTTGAATTGGGAGTTGTGCAGCCGTAATTGTTGACTTTTGGTGAATAGTGTTAACTTTTTAACTTTTTGAGTAACTTTTTGGCTTTTTGGATTATTTGGGAGTACCCAAACTTGGCCTAAATAATACAAAAAGTCACTATCCTATTTAAGTCACATCATCTTATTTAAATCACATCACCTCTCTAACACATCACATCAAACCCAATCCAAACCCAACCCATATAAGCCAATAAGTCAAAAAGTGCACTTTTTTAGAACATTCCAAACCAATCCTAAAAGTCAATCTACACTTCAATTTTTTTTTTCTTTTTTAGCAAATGTTAATAAATGTTCTTATACAATTGAAAACGTTATTGTGGGATTTTTTAGCCAAGGAAGATAATCAAACGAGAACTTTCTCTTTATGATGGCCATATACAGCAAATAAACCACTACGACTACTATTTTTGTTGTGATTGATTCTTCCACTTTGACCTTTGTAGAATTATTGTTCGAGAAGAGATTGTCTGGTATTGTTTTTTTTTAGTGATTTTTTTAATTTTTTTAAATATTAAAAAAAGCAATGTATTTAAAAAGTTGTTAACAAAAAAATATTTTTTGAGTGAAAATTTTGATTTGTTTTTTGACTTTTTTTTTTAATTGATGACAAGTATAATTTTTTGACTTTTTAATTTTTTAATTTTTACTCAGCCAAAAATAACTTTTTTAAGTTTTTTGTTTTTTTCAATTGTATAAGTCACCCGTTAATGTATAAGAACATTTATTAACATTTGCTAAAGTCACCCGTTAATGTCGAAAATGTAATAAAAAAATTTCAATTGTATAAGTCACCCGTTACTGCCGAAAATGTAATAAAAAAATATTTTGAGAAGTGTAAAAGATTAGGATAAATTAGGCTAATTGGAAACAATACAAGTAATTACATTAATTTTTCTTTAAAAAAATTTAAAAAATATATAATTTATGAAGTCGGGAATTTGATTACTCCTTGTATTAAAAAGAGGAAAAAGAAAATAAAGCATATACTTAAAACACATTTTGAAATTATTAGGATTAATTTAGTGGTTAGAAGTAGCGTATCTAATTAGGAAGTTACGAATTCAGTACTCCTTTCCCTCTTATACAATTGAAAAAAACAAAAAACTTAAAAAAGTTATTTTTGGCTGAGTAAAAATTAAAAAATTAAAAAGTCAAAAAAATTATACTTGTCATCAATTAAAAAAAAGTCAAAAAACAAATCAAATTTTTCACTCAAAAAATATTTTTTTGTTAACAACTTTTTAAATACATTGCTTTTTTTAATATTTAAAAAAATTTTAAAAATCACTAAAAAAAAACAATACCAGACAATCTCTTCTCGAACAATAATTCTACAAAGGTCAAAGTGGAAGAATCAATCACAACAAAAATAGTAGTTATTCTCGTAGTGGTTTTATTTGCTGTATATGGCCATCATAACTAAGAGAAAGTTCTCGTTTGATTATCTTCCTTGGCTAAAAAATCACAAAAAATATTAAAAAATCACGAAAGGATAAAAATTATAAAATGATAGAAAAAAATTTATCATTCTAAAGTAAAAAAGTCAAAAAATTCAAACAAAAAAAATTAAACAACTAAAAAATTCTTAGACTAAAATAATCAAAAAAATCAAAAAATTAATTAAAAAAATTATTATCAAACGATCCCGATTAACTTTTACACGGCTGTCGCGTGAACTAAAAGATTTATGGACATCAAATCAAAAAGTGAAATGTCAACCTACTTGGCCCTTCATCAAATATATCTGAATAATTCTATTAAAAATGTTAAAGATCTCAAAATTTTTATTAAATATCTATCGGATTCACAGGGGATTCACATTGTATGGGTCTCACACCTATGAGACATTTGGTAAAAATTTTGGTAGAATTTTTGAAGTCTCTAACATTACTCTAATTCTATATGCACCAACTGATATACCAATTAGTGTATCAACAGATAATATGACATAATTTTAAAATTTTTAAATATTTATAATTTATATAACGAGTGAAATCAATAATAACATTATGACATATATGTTGGCTACATATTTTGTAAAAGCCAATTACAATTCGACGCGTGGCGGAGTAAGGGTAATATAGGAAGACTATTCAAGTCTTTGATCCTGATCGTACACGTGGCAGTTAATATTGGTTCTCATGTGATCTGAATAGCATTGGATCAGTAAAAAGATGCAAGGTGACGTGGCTTCAACGGTTGCTCACATTCAAATATAGGAGGGAAGCCTAACTGCAAGTGATGGCGTAGTGGAACTACTTATAAGGCAACATAATTATCAATTATGGAGGAGCAGTTCGACGATTTGAAGTGCAGTTTGAAGGTCATCCTTGACAAGTATAAATAGCAGGGAAGCCCCCAGAAAAAAGCCCCAGACTCAGATCCAACAAACCAGTCATTTACTTCATATTTTCTTTTCCAGTTTTACATTTCCAGTCTTTACATTACATGTTCTTTAAATTCCTGCACTTTAAATTCCTGCACTGCACTTCGTTCATAGGAGTAGTTTCAAGTAGATTGTTGCTCTATGAGGCTGAGTTTGGATCATTGTAAGTTTTCATTCTAATGAAATACTTCGATTGTTCTTCATTTAACTGTTATTTCGATTAATTTCTCCTAAGTCAAGCCACCGGTAAAAGTCCTCTTCATTGAGGCTGAAAGAACTAAAACACAATCGTCTGGTAATTGGTTGACAATTATAATTTCTGTAAGGACTGATTGATACTTGCTGGCACGCTCGCATTTACAAAAATACCCTTCGAAAGCCAAAAAGCCAACATATATTTTTGGCACGCCCGGTGGGACTAATTGAAATGGCTAGAAGAAGACGACAAGGAGAAAATGAACGCTTGGAAGAAGGCCTAGAAATACCTAATCCAGAGGATAATGTGATAACACATCCTGTGGAAACTCCTATGTTATCAGAACCTATGGTTGAACAGACCAGTACTTCAGGACAAGAACCACATGTTCATAGTATTGGACGAAACCAAGGAATTGGACCATCCACTGTTCCATCTACTCAGCCAATAAATCCATGGGATGGCCTAGTAGATGCTATACGACAGCAATTAATGAACACAATGGAAAGGTGGGCAACATCCTTTTTGGATCGAATGAATAACCATCAACCAACAAACACAAGACACACGGAGGAAGTTTTAAATGTCCCTCAGCAAAGATTGGCTAGAGATAAACAGCCTATGCAAGTTAATGGACATTCTAATGGTCAAATTAGTAATCAGAACTATGAAAGACCATCACCTCAGTCTTGGTATGAACCCATTTCGAGGCCTATGACAGGCCAAAATGCCTCAGTACTTAACAATGAAGCCATGCAAGTTGGTGGATCTGGCCCAGTACAAGAAACTGGCATAAGAATGGCCACAAATCCTATGTTCGAAGCCATACCTGACACTAGGGGGTATAATAATCCTTTATTCAAATTTATACCCGGGGGGTTGGAAGGTCTTCCCACAAATGGAAGGGACACAACACCTGTTTCAGCACCTTTCGCAGGTCCTTTCGCAGGACAGGCTCAAAGGGGTTACCCACACCCCCAACAGCAACATGCACCACAGGGACAACCAGTACCAAATGTACCACCTTATGGACCAAGAGGACCACAGCTACAAGTTTGTCCACCAAACCCTGTATTTGTTCCTCCAGTAGTGGTTCAGCAGGCACAAAATATGGTCCATAGGGACCAAATTGCTGATATTGTTAGGGAGATGTGTGGACCGATGGCTCGGGGGGTCCAGACTCCTGTATACAGAAAACCATACCCAGAATGGATAGATAGGGTACATGAATACCCAAGAGGGTTCAGGATACCAGATTTTACCCTTTTCTATGGGAGTGGAAACCAATCAACAGTAGAGCATATTGCTAGGTTTGCTGCTCAATGCGGTGAATTTACTAATCATGACTATATGAAACTGAGATTATTCCCAAACTCTCTAACTGGGGGAGCATTTGTATGGTACATTAACCTTACACCTGGCTCCATTCAAACTTGGCAACAAATGGAAGAGGCATTTCATGTCCAATTCTTCCAATCGGAGCTAGAGGTTTCCATGGCAGACTTGGCAAGATTGAGTCAAAGGCCTGAAGAAAAGGCTACTCAGTTTATTGTCAGATTTAAAAGGGCTCGAAATAAATGTAGAGTCATCCTGCCCGAGTCAGAATTCGTAAGATTGGCTCAAAATGGTTTAGAGTTCAGGCTTCGAAAGAAGTTTGACTCAACTGAATTCAGAGATTTGATGGAACTAACCTATAAGGTGTCTCGGTATGAAGCATTATTAGAGGAGTAACAAGATCGAAATAATGCATCATATAATTCATATTATAGAGATCCTAATTATGAGATCGATACAGCAGAGATTGTGGGCAAAGAACTTGTAATCTGTGAAGCATTAATTCATAAGGATACAACAATTGACCAGCAGTTTAAAAGAAAGACCTTCACAGGAAGTACTCTTTCGATTTAACAATAGCAGATGACATTTTGATCATTTGCTTGCGGCCAACTTCCTTAAGTTACCAAAAGGAGTAAAACTTTCCATATGCAGAATGAAAAGGAAAAGTATACTGTAAATGGCACAACTCTTGGTCTCACTCGACTAAAACTGCATTGTTTTTCGAGACAGGATCCAAGAACAAATTCGAAAAGGAAGTTTGAAATTCCAGCCAAATCAGAAAAGGCCATGGGGATTGACAGTAACCCATTTCCAGAAGTTGGAGAAGTGGCAGCCAATGTCATTATGTCAGATTTCCAAACTTGTCCTTGACAGAATTGGAAGAAGTCAATGCAGATGCATGTTGCAACCAGACAACCATCAAGAAGACACTAGAAACCCACCAGCTATTGGACAAGGTTCTCACACCAAAGGGAACACTCTGATGAAGAATCACTGGATGATGATTCCTTAGAGGCAGCAGTAATGCAAAGAATGTGTCCCAGGTGCAGACTGAGTTATAAGTGGTTGAAAGGGCTTCCAACTAATGGGAAACAATATTACAGGGATGTGCAGAGACGCCCTAAACCAACCAATGCTTATAACAAAAGGCCGTATCCGGCTAGTGTCAGGCAGCAGCCATTGGTAGTTGAACCAGCAGTCGATAGAATGCATGTTAAAGACAAGAGGCCCTTGTATGAGTCCAGGCCACCTAACTATTACAGAATGGAGAGCAGTCATTCTGAAAGAAGATTGGAGAAGAGTTCAGGTTATGGGATTAGAGCCAGAGATTGGCCCCCTAGACCAACCTCGCGCAGGACAGAAAGTGGCCATCTTCATCGAAGGCCTGAATCAGGCTCGAAACATGAGGTCAGGGCCAAGCAATTTCCTTCACAGCCAGCTTCGAAGATGGCTTCGAAGGTAGAAAAAAGCAGTTCAACATTTGAGTCAATAAGTTCGTGGGTACCTCGAGTTCCAGATTGGTTTGTGATGCAAAACAAACCTAGGGAAGTGCCTACCGAGAGAGATGTTAGAAACCAAGGAAAAATGGTTAAACCTCCTTTGGTGGCTCTGAACAATTGGGTATTTCTTAAACACCCAAAGACAAAAGAACCAGATATGGTCCCAGTCATTTCGAGATCACAAAGGAGAAAGATTCAGCACAGGTACACTCAGTACCAACAAGATATGAAAGAAAATGGAGAGAACTCTTCATTGATCCAGACAGAAGGAAAGAAGACTCCAAAGTCAGACCATACTCCAAAGCCAACTCTACAAAGCAAAGTAGGTTGCAGCAGAGAACAGTTGGCCAAGGTTCATTCTGAACTAAAAGCCAGAGAGAAGTCTAGCTTAGCAGGATTGGAGAAAGCTCTGATGGAGAGTGATAGCGAGACAGAAGAAGAAATTGGCATAAGCCAAAAGAAAGAAATGGTGGAGGAAGAAATGTTCGAAGCCTTCATGGCTGAGCAAACATTTCTGGTTGAAAAACCAGTCGAGAAAAACCATTCGAAGGAACCTGTTAGCAATGAAGTACCAGAATGTAGCATGGAAGATGCTTCTGAGGTAACTGATCAAGGTAGCCAAGAGGGGAAACAGGCACAGCCAGCCATCCAATTTGGCTCATTTCCTCCAGTATCAGTCAATATGGTACATATACTACCCTCATGAGTTCGAAGCTGGGGATGAGAACCAGATGGTCAAGAAGTTGATCCAATTCAGTCTCTAGTGAAGATTCAAAGTGAGTATGGTACAGGATGATTCCGGAATGGCTACCCCAATGGAAACTAAATATGAGAGCAAAGAAAAGGTGAGCATTAACCTCTCATATCCTTTTGAATCTCTCGAATTCTATGACACAACATGTCAAGCCTTTGTACATCAAGGCTTTCTTCGATGGGATACAATTGAACCGAGTCTTGATAGATAATGGGGCAGCAGTGAACTTACTACCTAAATCTTCTTTCAAAGAAAACTAGGGAAAAAGAATCCTAGGTTGATCCCGACTAGCACAACCATTGCTGGCTTTGCTGGAGACAAACAGATGGCTCAGGGAATTACTACCCATCAACCTGAGTGTGGGAACCAGGGACTACATGACAGCATTCTTCGTTAATGACAGTAATGCTAAATACAATGCTTTACTTGGGAGAGATTGGATCCATACTAACAAATGGTGCCTTCCTCTTTGCATCAGAAAATTATGATGGCCTTAGGCAATGGAGAGACAGAGGAAATTGATGCAGATCCTCAACCTTTCATAGCCTGTGCAGACTTCGTAGAGGCCAAACTGTATATTGAGGTGGTGACACCACTCAGTATACTGAGGAAACCTGATGGCTCAGCCGAAGTGACGGCTGATGAGGAAGTGACACACCTGAAGCACTTAGTCCAGGAGAGTGCTGATGAAGAGGTTATCGTTAAAGATGATAATGATGCCTGGTTGTAGGCAAAGAGATGAAGCACAAGAAGCCAAGTCCTTGGCTCTGATTAAATTCTCAACATTAGATGCAAAAGCAATAGTCCAGAAAGTACAGGAGCAAGAAAGAGACGCCATAATAATTAGCTGCAAACAGGAGCAGCAACAGGTCAGAGTTTTGACCCTTGATAAATTCTGTGCATTGGACAATGAAACAAAAGTCCAGGAGATACAGGAAGAGGAAGCCTTGTGGACAGATTTTGTCTATGAAGAAGAGGGCAGAGATGTTGAATTAAAGAACCTGGGAGCAGAACAAAACAAGGAGGTTGCTTCGAAGATAGAAGAAACCAAAGAAGAAGCTTCAATAAGTTCTCAGACACAAGACCCCTTAGAAGAAGTAAATTTAGGGGAAGGTTCTATACAACAGCCCACATATATAAGTGCTTGTTTGAATGTTCTGGACAGGGACCAGTTGTTGGTTGTTCTAAAGAAATACAAAGATTGCTTTGCATGGTCTTATAATGAACTACCAGGATTGGATAGGTCATTAGTGGAACATAGGCCCTTATGAAGCCTAACTTTAAGCCATACAAGCAGAAACCAAGAAGAATGAGTCCAGAAGTAATTCATAAAGTTAAGGAAGAGATTCTTAGACTACTCAAGGCAAGCTTTATTAAGACAGCCAGGTATGTGAATTGTTATCTAATATTATGCCTGTAGTTAAGAAGAATGGCAAAATGAGAGTATGCATTGATTTCATAAACTTAAATCTAGCAACTCTAAAAGATGAGTACCCTATGCCTATAGTGGATCTGTTGGTAGATAGCTCAGCAGGGCATCAAGTTTTATCAATGATGGATGGACACTCTGGTTATAACCAAATCTGCATTGCAGAGGAGGATGTCCACAAAACAGCATTTAGATGTCCTGGAAATATTGGCACCTTCGAATGGGTTAAAATGCCATTTGGCCTGAAAAATACTGGGACTACATATCAGAGGGCTATGAACACTATCTTTCATGACCTCATTGGAGGGTATTTAGAGTGTTATATTGATGACATTGTAGTGAAATCCCAGTCCATAGAGGAGCATCTGTTTCATTTAGAAGCAGCTTTTGAGAGAATAAGGAAGTTCAAGTTGAAACTCAATCCTCTTAAATGTGCTTTTGGTGTATCATCTGGAAACTTCTTGGGTTATGTAGTGCACAAGAAAGGAATACAGATTGATCAGAATAAAGCTAAAGCCATCATTGAAGTTAGGCCTCCATCAAGTAAGAAAGCATTACAAAGGTTCTTTGGACAGGTTAACTTTCTTCGAAGGTTCATTTCTAACACTGCAGGTAAAACTAAAGTATTTTCTTCCTTGTTAAGGCTGAAAGATAAAGAGGAATTTGTGTGGACAGCAGAGCATCAAATTGCTTTCGAAGGTATCAAAGCCTACTTGGCCAACCCTCCAGTGTTGATGCCACCAAAGGGTAACAAGCCCTTGAAGTTGTACATAGCGGCAACAGAAGATTCATTGGGAGCATTCTTGGCCCAAGACAATGAGGAAGGCAAGGAGCAAGCTGTTTATTACCTTAGTAGGTTTCTAAATTCTTGTGAATGTAAATATTCAGCTGTTGAAAAGCTGTGTCTTGCTTTGTATTTTGCTGCAATGAAATTAAGATACTATCTTTTGCCTACAGCTGTCTTGGTAATGTAACCACAGATTTGGTTAAGTACATGTTATCTAGACCTATATTGAGGGGAAGAATTGGCAAGTGGATACTAGCCTTATCAGAATTTCATCTAGAATATGTCCCTCAAAGGGCAAAAGGGAAAGTTTTAGCCAATTTTCTGGCAGACCATCCATCTCAAAAGAAGCCAAGAGATAATGGAACTTGGTATGGCTAGTGTTGAGCCATGGCAAATGTGGTTCGATGGACCGAAAACCAATGGTTTAACTGGAATTGGTATTGTGATTAAGTCTCCACAAGGGGTAGAGACCACACATGGTTTCAGAGTGGATGAAGCTACCTGTTCCAATAACCAAGCTGAATATGAAGCCTTAATAGTGGGACTAGAAATTCTTATTGGATTACAAGTACATGCAGTTGACATATTTGGGGACTCTCAATTGGTGGTTAACCAAGTGAAAAGGATTTTCAAGTGTCAAAGCATAAGTATTTTGCCATATTATGTTGTTGCATTACATTTGCTTTCTCAATACCAGATAGCAAATGTAACTCATGTCCCAAGATTCTTGAATAATAGAGCCAATGATGTGGCTCAGAAAGCTTCGAATTTCAAGAGAATGGATAATGCCCAAAGGGACATAAGCCAAACAACATATCAGAGATTAATACAACCTTTGAATAAAAGGAATGTAATCTTGGAAGTCAATCATAATGACTTACAAGAACAAGATTGGAGGCATCCAATAATGCAGTACTTGACTGGTCCATCTTCAAAGGCCAGCAGAAAAGTTAAATTGCAGTATATGCAATATATGATATATGGTAATGCTCTCTACAAAAGGGGAGGAGATGGTTTGTTGCTGGAATGTTTAGATCCAACAGAAGCATTAACAGCTATGGCTGAGGTTCATGAAGGCATCTGTGGTGCTCATCAGCCTGGGGTAAAGATGAGATGGTTGCTTCGAAGGCATTCCTACTATTGGCCAACTATCCTTAAAGACTGCATAGAATATGCAAAGGGTTGCCAGGCATGTCAAAAGTATGGCACAATAAGGCATGTGCCCATAACTGACTTACATGTAGTAGTGAAGCCTTGGCCATTCAGAGGATGGGCCATGGATATGATGGGAAAAATACACCCACCTTCTTCGAAGCATCATTGTTTCATTCTAGTGGCCACTAATTACTTTACTAAATGGGTCGAAGCCAAGCCATACAAGGCTGTAGACCAGACAGAAGTCATTGGGTTCATTAAAGATTTGATCCATAGATTTGGCATCCCACAAACCATAACTGTGGATAATGGGACTGTGTTCGATGGGAAAATGGTGAAGTCTTTTGTGGCAGAGTTTGGAATTAGCCTTGTTAATTCCACACCCTATTATGCACAAGCCAATGGTCAAGCTGAATCATCCAATAAGTCCTTGAAAAAGGGAATACAAAAGGTTGTGGAGGATAATCCTAGGGATTGGCGTAACCTGTTGTTGGATGTTCTATGGGCTTACAGAACTTCCCCAAGGTCAAGCACAGGAGTCAATCCTTATGCCTTAGTATATGGACATGATGTAGTGTTACCTGTGGAGATTAATGTTAAATTTTTGAGCATAAGATGCCAAGATCAGTTAGATCCTAAGCAGTACCATCAAAGTATGTGCTTGGAGTTAGAAGGCATAGATGAAGCCAAAATTTTGGCATTAAATAGCATTCTTTTCCAAAAGAGGAAAGCAGCCAAGAATTATAATAAGAAAGTCAAATATATTGGCTTTGATGAAGGTGATTTGGTATGGAAAACAATACTCCCAATAGGAATTAAAAGCCATAAATTTGGCAAATGGTCATCTAACTGGGAGGGACCATATCAAATTCATAGAGTTCTGCCTTTTGGAGCATACCATTTGAGAAATTTGAATGGTTACGTACATCCCAAAAAGATTAATGGCAGATATTTGAAGCCTTATTTTCCAACCATTTGGGAAACACAAGGAATAAAATAAACACTAAGCACAAGAACATAAGACTGCTTAAATGATAGACAAAAATTTGCTTTTTCATAAAGAATTAAGAACATTTTGCCACAAATTGGCCCAAAAATTATTACAGTGTCTTAATTGTTCTTTTACAATGGATTTCTTATTGCTAAGTGATGAAACTAGTTGAATAGCTGCAGCCATCTCTTCCTTTCGATCAGCTAGTCCTTGGTTGGTGATTTGCAATTTGGTGTCAGTTCGGACTAAGGCTTGATTCACTGCAGACAGCTCCTCTTCAAGCTGAGCTTTCCTGCTTTCCTTTCCAGCAGCTGGACTCGAAAGTGGGAAGCAGAGGAGTGTTATTCTTTCAGATTGGACACTTTGGTATGCACTTGGGAAACAAAACTCTGATCTCTAGCCAGTTTCTCATCCGCAGCCTTAGCAGCATGACAAATGCTGATGTAGAAGTCGATAGTAGCTACTGCCTCAGATAGATGACTTGAAACATTCATGCCGACTGCTCAGCAATTTTACAGCACTGAAGGAACCCATTCCTGATTATAGGCCTTTGTAGAGCCTCGAAGGGGATCCTCGACAAAGAAATCAACAGTTCCAGGCATGTGTCCAGGTCTATCGAAGGTGCAGAAGGCTTGCTGCTGGAGGAAGAAAAGCTCTCAAAAATTTCTAACAAGGAGTCAGCCAAAACTAATGGCTCAGCTTCAACATTCAATGTTGGAGAGATAGGGGGTATGTCGAAGAAACTGGCTAGTCTTGCTTCGAAGATATCCACCTCATCCATAAACATGTGGGGCGCAGAAAGGGTTGTGGTGGATGACACAAGAGACTGCATAGGGATAGGAGAAATAGGTGAAGCATCTTTGGCAGTCTCCATGGTCCTAGCCACCAATGAATCAAGTGAAGAAGGGCTGGAGCTAGGTAAAGATAGTAAACTATGGGTTGGAGAGCTGCCAGCACCCTCTGTAGAAGCATCAATTGCCATTAAAGATGGAGTAGCAGTTGGAATTTCTTTGGAATGAGGAGGAAGAGCAAAGCTTGAAAGAGAAGTAAGTTGAGGGAGGTCAAAAGTCAATAAAGAAAGATAGGGCTTTAAGCCAAGAAAAGGAGATGCAGGGATGTTTGGCCTCAAGGAAGGTACAGAAAGTCTAGGCTTGGGAAGTGGAAGTAGCATCTGAATAGCCTCACGTTCTGCATCTGATCAACCTCAACTGAAATTGAGGGAGTCCTCATTTGAAGGATAGGCTCAGTAGATGCTGCTGCAAAAGGAAGAAATATAAAGTAATGTCAAATTTCAAGACCAGAAGTTGACAAAGGAAAAAACAGCAGAAGTATGAAAGAAATTACTTGCTCCAGAAGTATTGGCACTGATGGGAGAGCTACGAAGGAAATAATGATCGGCAGTTTGTTGCCTTCGTGCAGCTTCTCTTTGTAGTGCATCAGCAGCAGCAGCTTCATCTCTCAGAAACTGTTGCTGCCGTCTCTTTTTAGCCCTCTCGAAGACAATTATTGCCTTGGAATGTTCCTGTTCTACTACCTTGGCAGCTGCTTCATGAATGGGGTCTTCAACCAAGTCAGCAGCAGGAACAGTCACTTTCTTTCTCTTCCTTCTCGGCAATGATACTGCCAACTCCTTTTGGACCTCCCTCTCTTCAACTTGGAGTTCAGATTCTTCAGAGGTAAGTTCTTTCTCCACTATTGTGGTAGTTGCCTCGTGAGTAGGATTTTCGATTATAGCAGAAGGGGAGACAGCCACCTTTTGTCTCTTTGTTCTTTACAGAGATACTTCTTCCTCGTGCTCAACCTCTCTCTCTTCTGTCTGAGATTCAGATTCCTCAGAAGGGAGGATTAGCTTCCTTTTCTTTTTTTGTTGTTGTTTCTCTTTGAGAGTAGCTAAAGTTTCAGCTCTCTTAGGGGATTTTCTTGTGGGGACCCTGCACCAAAAAATATAAGTGTAAAGGAAACGAACAAAAAATTCAAAAGGAAAAAGGAACCTGAAAATACTAACCCTTTTTGGAGGTAGCTCTAGTGACTCTAGATGGAGGGGGTGAAGCTGCAGGAGCAGTTGTGGCAGCTTCAGGAAGAGGGGGAATGTTCTCAACTGTTGCTGACTTAGCTTTCGAAGGCACTCCCAACCCTATTAGCAAGTCATGAGGGTGTACGGATAGGCGCACTTCCATGTTGGCTGTCCACTAGTTCTGGAATCTTTTCAAAACTAAGCCAGATGGAAGAAAGGGAACAAATTGGAATTCATTCAATTCCTTCAGTAGTTTTAATATTGCCGCCTCTAGCTTGGATTTGGATATTCTCAAGTCTCTAGCCGTAAGGTGGACATTCGAGAGACTGCAAAGTGGAACAGGTATCCCTTGAGTGAGCCCAAATTGTCTGGTAAACTGAGAAGGGCAATACACCTCAGATATGCATTTATAGGCTCGAGGGTTCAAAGTGCCAATGAACAATTCCCTTGGTAGCAGTATAGAGGCCCACATATCTTTATGAGGTGAGGTGGAGCCCTCTTTATCAGCCAGAAAAGTTTGCAGCCAGGCAGGTCCTTTATTGGCTTCGAAAGGACAAAAGAAGGAGGCAGATAGAGAAATAGGAAGTTGGTGAAATAAAGCAAGGTAATAAGCAAAGGAAGCAGGATAAAGGACAATCCTAGCATACTTCTCCCCATAGGTGCTAGGATCCTGAACAAGGAATTTTAGGCATTTAGAATGCAGATCAGTGAAATAGGTGAAGAGCCAGAGCTGGAGCACCCAGAGGGGACCTCCTTGGTTAACATCAAGTGGTCTTTCACAAAATTGAAAGCAAGCTCTGTAAACATAGCCTAAAACATAAGGAGCAAGAGCTATACGTTTTTTCAAGACAAGTGCCTTCGCGAGTGGAGCGAACTCAGGCATAATCCTCTGAGACGATGTGCAAAAGAGAAATTTACATAACCAATATAAAATAAAGGAAAAGAGTTCTTTGTCTTTCACGGGGCCTTCCCTTTTATTTTCAGCCTTTACGAAGTCACTATAAGAAGAGTTTAAGGCTGGAAGGGAAAATTTGACAGGGAGGTCCGGGTAGTTGGAAGTAAAAGGAGAGCCATGGGGTGAAAGCCCTAAAAGATGGCAAATATCGAGAACGGTGGGGGCCATCATGCCGCACCGAAATTGGAAGAAATTAAAAGCCATATTCCAAAAACATAGAGTAGCATGAATTAAAAAGGGGTCCTTAAGAATGATGAACCTGGAAAGACAAAGGGCGTCGAGGATATAGAGCTCCTGTAGGTCATCTTCTCTCGCAGGCACAACCCTGTCATACCATTCCTCCCATTCGATTCTCAATGTCGGCCAGCAGCGATGAGGCCGGGTCATTCTCCAATTGCTTCAGTCAAGCCCTCATTCGTAGAGAAAAAAGTGGTCCTCCAAACGGGGGTATAAAGCTGGAAGTTGGTCAGGGGCCTCCCGAAAGATGGGACCTAGGACGTACTCTTGTTGGTTGCTGTGGCGAGGAACAAAGAGACGTCCATCTATGGCGCTTGACCCACCAGTTGTTAGCTTGTCGATTTCTTCATCAATACATTTTTTCAAAGCTATGGTAGGGCTGATACGGTCGCCAGCGAGCACTTTCAGCGAGGAAGGATCCATTGATAACAAGTAGCAAGGAAGAGAGGGTTAACAGAAGATCGGTAGGGTTTGTGTGTTAAAAGAGCAAGTGATTTCAGAGCACGAAACAAAAGGGTTTTTAAAAGCTTTTGTGTCTGAAAAATATATTGCGTAAGTCATTAAGTACTAGAAGTACGAATACGAAGAGTTTCCTTCAATATTGATACTTTTGGAGGGAAAAACACAGCCCAGACGCTGAGGTTAGCTTCGAAGTAAAATATTTGGCTTCGAAGCCAAATTTTGGCGCCAAAAGTCAAGTAACAACGGCTTCGAAACAGAGAAGCCGGCTTCGAAGCACATTTCTATACTTAAAGATGCAAGAATGCTCGAGTAGTGGTCTACTTCAAAGGGATTAAAGACCTGTTTGAGGTTTATTAATAAAAGTAACGACCTTCGAAGCAAAACTTAGGATTCTTTAAGGATGAGAATTGGTGTTCGAAACATCAAAACCAATCGTTGGTGTCTATATATACAAAAGGAGATTGTCTTTTGAACTAAAACAACATGGACTGCTCTTCGAAGCAAAAGTGGTCAATTTAAAATTGGTTGGCTATATTAACCATGACCATATAATTGGTTATAATTAAAACAAGCTTTGAGGAGTAAGATTGTTAAATTCGAAGCACCAATTCTAAACAAAAATCAACAAGAGTTGGTAACCATAGTCCATAAATTGGAAAATTCATCTCAACATCCTTATTGGAATTGATTGGATCTATATTCGAAGGATAAGATTGTTAAATTCGAAGCACTGATTCTAAATGAAAATCAGCAACATTGTCAATTTTATTCCAAAAATTGGAATAATTCGTGTTGATTTTAGTGTTTTAACAATTGTGTCCAGTTTCGAAGGATGAGTTTGTTCAGAAAGAAGTTCAAAAATTGCTTTTAAAGATGAATGGAGGCAGAATCAAATAATGCCAAAACAGTCTTAGTTGTATTAAAGAAAAAGCAATTACATCGAATGACCCTCTTTAGGTACAAGTTCAAGCTCATAGAAATAAGGAATGGAATAAATAATAAGATCATGAAATGTTGTCCAACTATGGTCGATGAATTTCTTTTCTTTCTTCATTCTATTCTCCATTTCTTCCAGGATTGGCTGCTGAAGTTGATAGGCTCTCACTTGATAAAAGAGTTCTTCAGCCTGCATTTCGAATGCTGCTTCTTTCAATCCTTGCTCCAGTTTACCCATATCCATGCCATCGCTGTACGCAGAGTTTTTATTTTGGAAATTATCAAATTTCTCGATGAGTTTCTCTGCTTCATACTGGGCATGAACTTGAAGGGATGAGAGTTGATCCAAAGATCGGGCGGTTGACATAGCAGTTCGATGCCAGTGAAGGAGTAATGGGAGTTGGTCCAGAAACATGTGGAGTTTTGCTTGAGCGATGGGGTTGAGGACCTGACCTCGAGTTAGTATATCACAAGCCCATCGAAAGTTCTTAGAAGGAACATCGTCCTCAAGAACGTCGAAAGGCAAATGAGAGAAGGCTGCAAGCAAGAATTGAGCTTGCTTTCGCTCAGCTGGAGTAGGAGAAGGTGGAGGTGTGTAGGGAAGAACGACCTTATCCACCGAAAGGGCAAACCCCAGTCTCTCTGTCCAGCTAGGAGTTGGCGGAGAGGAAGGTGTGGATGCCTCAAATTTAGAAGATGGAGAAGAAGGTGTGGATGCTTCTATTTCAGGAGATAGGGAAGAAGGTGTGGATGCTTCCATTTTAGGAGTTGGCGCAAGAGCAGAAGGAACAAAGGCATTAATATAATCGAGCCAATCGGAAGAGCAGAGCTTCGCCTTCTTGGCTAGAAATGATGGATTGTGCCCTTGTGCCTCTTCTAGGCGACGGGCGGCAGACATTATCCTTGTAGACATGGAGGATGTGTACCATGCTACGAGTAAATTGTCCTCCAAATGGCGTCGATGGTCGATAAGTACATAAGGATAAACTACCGAACTTCAAGCATCGGAAGGGAAATCTAAAGGGTCAGTGAATTCAACGAAATGGTGATTAACTCGCTCCCTTAAATCACAAGCCTCAGATCCCAACCAACCAGAGGTCCCAGAACCCTCGAAGGTAGAAGAAGCTACAGCTCTATCCCATATAGACTGCGAAGAAGAGTCTCCTATGTCCATATCTGCAATTTTCTGAATTAAAGGATTGAGGGCAATATGTTCGTAGTCCAAGGATTGATAACTTGCGAGGGCCTCCATGACTTAGATATAGAAAGTTGAGTAAAGGTGACTAATTAATGCATGGAGTTTCCTTCAAGAAGAAACAGCACCATCAGATGACTCTTCATGTGCTTGATCAATAGAGAAGAAGTTTGGTTCAGCCATGAAAAAGACATCAGTCCGTTCGATTACTAAGTTGGTGGGGATGTTCCAAAGGTTGGAAATGAAATTAATGCAGCTAATCATCAATGGATGACGGTTGTGTTTCTAAAACACAAAGCCCATGCATGATTGTGATCTACTAATATCACCAAGTATTGGGTATATTAGTGCAGGAGGTAATGTTGGCTACATATTTTGTAAAAGCCAGTTACAATTCGACGCGTGACGAAGTAAGGGTAATATAGGAAGACTATTCAAGTCTTCGATCCTGATCGTACACGTGGCAGTTAATATTGGTTCTCACGTGATCTGAGTAGCATTGGATCAGTAAAGAGATGCAAGGTGACGTGGCTTCAACGGTTGCTCACATTCAAATTCAAATATAGGAGGGAAGCCTAACTGCAAGTGATGGCGTAGTGGAACTACTTATAAGGCAACATGATTATCGATCATGGAGGAGTAGTTCGACGGCTTGAAGTGCAGTTCGAAGGTCATCCTTGACAAGTATAAATAGCAGGGAAGCCCCCAGAAAAAAGCCCCAGACTCAGATCCAACAAACCAGTCATTTACTTCATATTTTCTTTTCCAGTTTTACATTTCCAATCTTTACATTTCCTGTTCTTTAAATTCCTGTTCTTTACATTCCTGCACTTTAAATTCCTGCACTGCACTTCGTTCATAGGAGTAGTTTCAAGTAGATTGTTGCTCTACGAGGCTGAGTTTGGATCATTGTAAGTTTTCATTCTAATGAAATACTTCGATTGTTCTTCATTTAACTGTTATTTCGATTAATTTCTCCTAAGTCAAGCCACCGGTAAAAGTCCTCTTCATTGAGACTGAAAGAACTAAAACACAATCGTCTGGTAATTGGTTGGCAATTATAATTTCTGTAAGGACTGATTAATCCTTGCTGGCACGCTTGCATTTACAAAAATACCCTTCAAAAGCCAAAAAGCCAACAATATATTAATACACTAATCGATAACCTACACTTACACACAGACCTTCACCCTCCTTCCTTTGCTCTTTCTTCCTTCCTCTCTAGTGCTTCTCTTCCTTCACTTTACCATAGCCGTAAGTAATTTAATCTCTAGTAAATAAAATAATAAATAATTGTTAAATATTTCTAGCATTATATTCTGCATCACCCTATAAAGAATTATATTTTTTTAGCAGCAATAAAGAATTGGATAATGTTTGAGAGCTCGAATTCCTTCCCCCCTAATCCCCCGAATGCCCAAAACGACGTCGTTTTGGGCATTCTTTTTTTTTTTTCTTCGTTTTTTCTTCTTCGTCTTCGTCATGGAGCTCTAAAACAGAGGGAGAGGAGAGGGAGAGGGAGAGAGAGAAAGAGAGAGAGAGAGAGGAGGCAGGTCGTCGCCATCGCAGCCCTCCGCCGTCGCCTATGCCAGGTCGTCGCAGCCTCTGCCTCGCAGCCCCCGCCCCTCCTCCGCCTCCGCCTCCGCCCCCCCGCCTCCGCCTCCAGCCGATTTATTTGGCCCCCTCCAGTCCTTGTCTTCCTCCTTCTCCTCCTTCCTTCTCTTCTTCTTCTTCTTCCCCCTCCTCCTCCTCCTCCTCCTCCTCCTTCCTCCTCATCCTCCTTCCTCCTCCTTCTTCTTCTGTTTTCTGCAAATTTGGGGGATTCGGGGGGTAGCTCTTTCAAGCTGCCAAGCATGACCCATAAAGAATTATAGTCCCTAAAAAGCAAAAATATTGTTTGGTTCTAATTTTCTAAATTTAATTTTTTTTAAATTGAGTTTTTTGTTTATTTTTTCATATTTTTTTTGTTTTCACAGAATTTTTTAAATATTTTTTTTAGTTTTTAGATACATTTAATATAAATACAATTTAAAAGTATAATATTTGTGAAAAAAATCTTTAAAAAATTGACTAAATACCAACAAAAAGAAAAAAAAGAATTTAGTACATTTTTGTATTCATGTCTATTTATTATTTTTTAAAATATTTTTTGATAATTATTTTATTTTGTAGATACATCTAGGTTAGGCGCATTTAAAAAGTAAAAAAAAAAATTGCCTAAAATATTTTTAAAAATTTACTAAAAACAAAAAAATAAAATAAAATAAATTTTCAAGAAATTGAATTTAGCAAATTGAAACCAAACAAGACATTAAAATCCAATTTGCTAATTTGGTGACTTTTGTTTTTGGAGTTTATTTTTATTTTTAGTAAATTTTTTTGAAATATTTTAGAAAAACTTTAAATTTCTAAATTCAGCTCAACGAGACAAATTAAAAAATTAAACTTTTTTTAAAAAATATAAAAAAATAAAATAATCAAAAATAATATAACGATCTCTTGGACTTAGGCCTCGTTTGGGAACCCTTCCTTTTAGTTAAAAAGTCAAAAAATTACTAAATTAGCCAAAAAGCCAACAACCCATACAAAAAAGTCAAAGATTCTATTTTCTCTCTACTTTTTGCACATCTTTTCGTAAAAAGCCAAAAAGTCATCTCAATTAACTCATATTTTAGCCAAATAACTAAAAAATTACTAAATTAGCCTATTTCCAAACGAGGCCTTATTTTGTCTACTTTAATTTTTATTTTGAATAATGTTAAGAATATTAATATTTCTACCGAATAAATAATCAAATATTTGAAATTTATACAGATGAGATATGAAATCTACACCCATAAAACACATTCAAATATTTGATAGAAAGGTAAAATCCCCAGATTTTTTTCCTTTTATTTTGGAGTGGATTCAAATATTTGATAGAAAGGTAAAATCCCCAGATGTTTTCCATTTATTCTAGAGTGCAATCCTGCATCTTCCTATTCTAGAATAATCTTCTCGAAAATTGATTTAACTCCTCTCTCTATATATACAGGTATATACATAGAGCAGAACACAAAACAGAGAGCAGGGAGCAGGGCAGCAACTACCAAAGCAAAGCTCTTCTCTGAATTGGGTTCTCCTCTATCCTCTTCAAAAGGGTTTTCTTCGGAGAGAGAATATGCGGAGAAACAGAGGAGGAGTGTCAATGTGTGGGGCAGAGCAAGAAATGGAGCAGTTGTCCAGAGAAGGAAGCCATTACAGTCTCACTACTGGGATTCTTCCTTCTCTTGGTGCTCGCAGCAATCGCAGTGTTCAGCTCCATAGATTCATTCTCTCCCCTTATGATCGCCGTTACAGGTTCTCTCTCTCTCTGTCTCTCTCTCTCTCTCTCTCTGCCTCTGCATAGCAATGCTGATTTCATATACTATCAACTTTGTTTTCTTTCTTCTCTATCTTTATCTATTTATTTATTTATTTATTGGTAAAAATTTAAATTCTGGTTTTTGTATTTGAGGGTATGTGGAAGAGAACAAGATTGAATCTTGGAAAGAGTGATCGTGTTTTTATTCTTCTTGGAATCTTGTAATCATTTTATGAAATAATTTTCTCGTAAATTCTAGTTTTCTTGAAGTTTTATTAAAGAATCATTTTAAGTCCCAATCTATCTTTTCTTGTTAACTTAAATTGAAGTGTTATTTATTTATTTATTTATTTGTTTTGGCTTTGAACATGGGTTTAGATTTGCATGGAAAAAGTGAGGCTCCAGTATACCAGAATCATTCGTAATTGGGGTGATTGCTAATTTTCTAGTTGACTTTCTTTGAAAATTGTGTATATGATTGATTTTTCCTTCCCTATTTATGTTTGTGACTTGTTCATTCTTCTAATGGAAAATTATTATGATTTGGAAAGAACATCACTGAAGAGGACACCATGTTTAAAAATCTACAACTATCAATTAACAATCATGCTTTTTTCACAACAATTTTTTGATCCTTCTAAGTAGAAGAACATACTCTTTTTGTTTTTGTCTTTGTTTTTGCTAAAATCAGTTCAGTTAAACTAATTTTGATAGGGCATGGGAGACATTTCTAGTTGTTCTGGTCCTCTACACTGCTTGGGTATCTCCATTCGAATTTGGTTTCCTTGAAAAGCCTGACACGCCACTCACCATTGCTGACAATGTTGTGAATGGATTCTTTGCCGTTGATATCATTCTCACATTCTTTGTAGCTTACCTCGATAAAGCTACCTACGTACTCATTGATGATCGAAAGAAAATTGCTTGGAAATATGCAAGCACTTGGTTGGTCTTTGATGTCATATCCACAATCCCTTTACCTTTCCAATCATTTGGCTTATTCAACATGCTCAGTCTGTGGCGTCTTCAAAGAGTTAGCGCCCTATTTGCTAGGTACATTGATTTCCCATTTTGGAGCTTGTGATTTTCGAAGAAAGTCTCTAATTTGCAATCCCCATTTTTCTTGATTCAATCAGATTGGAGAAAGATAGGAAATTCAGCTACTTTTGGGTTCGATGCGCGAAGCTTTTTTGTGTATGTATATTTGAGATTTCTTGGGTTATTGTGTATTGAGGTAATGAGTTTTCTGAGTAATGCGTGATCTTGTATGTTTTATAGGTCACCCTTTTTGCGGATCACTGTGCTGTGCTTCTATTATCTTCTTGCTGCAAGTTATCATGACCCAAGACAGACATGGATCGGACAATCAATTCATGACTTCCTTCACCAAAGCCTGTGGATTCGCTATATCACTACTCTCAAAACTGTTGGGTATGGTGATTTGCATGCTGTGAATACGAGGGAGGAAGTCTTTCACATATTCTTCATGGCTTTCAAGCTCGGACTCCAATCATATGTGCTAGGAAATATGACCAACTTGTTTGTCCATGATACTAGTAAAACTAGAGAATTTGTGAGTAAATCCTTATCATTTGAATTCAGCAGCTTATATAAAAACTGTGTTCGGTACAACTTATAGCTAAAGAGGCAGAAATTGCTTAAATAAGCTGATTAGTGGAATTCTGTTTTATCAACTTTCAATTGGCAAGAAGCTGCACCAAACATGGCCCCGTGACAATAAATGAATATCCCAATTTTTTTCTTTCC
The DNA here is from genome assembly GCA_030407325.1 of Camellia japonica. NCBI lineage: Eukaryota > Viridiplantae > Streptophyta > Magnoliopsida > Ericales > Theaceae > Camellia > Camellia japonica. The sequence continues at coordinate 13,461 of JAPPVO010000984.1, read as the reverse complement.
TTTTGTTTGAATTCTCATTTGGTTATTTATTCATAATGTTATGATTTTGTTTTATGTATGTGATAACAGAGAGATACCATTCAAGTGGCATCAAATTTTGCGCAAAGAAACCGATTGCCCGCTCGCCTGCAAGATCAGATGCTTGCACACTTATCATTGAAGTTCAGAACAGACTCGGAGGGGCTGCAGCAGAAGGAGACTCTTGATTCCCTTCCAAAAGCCATCCGATCAAGCATTTCACATTTTTTTTCTACTCTCTTGTCGATAAGGTGTATTTGTTTCGTGGGGTGTCCAATGACTTGCTCTTTCAACTGGTAATACTTACTAAAAGTGTCACTATTGCCATTGTCTTACTCGAACTTGTCCTTAATTTGGGTTTTGTACTTTGTAAATTTTGAAGGTTTCAGAGATGAAAGCCGAGTATTTTCCTCCCGAAGAGGATGTGATCTTACAGAATGAAGCACCGACAGACTTCTACATACTTGTTAATGGAGCTGTGGTAATTATAGAATTTTCTTCTTTTGAAAAATAGGATTGAGGCATTCTTTTTCTTCTATTCTATTTGTTAATGATGATTTCTTTTCTAATGTTTAATTACTTTCACAGGAATTGCGTGTCTTCAAAAACGGGGCTGAACGGGCAAGTCTCAATTCTAAAACTCTCGATATCAATTTTGTTACTTAGTAGTAGATAGCAATTGAATACTTGGAAATTGAGAATTTTCCACTATTTCCATGTTAAAATGCAAGTGCTGATTTTAAATTACAATAATTGATTGCAGGTCATTGGAGAGGCTACAACTGGTGATCTATGCGGTGAGATTGTTGTGCTTTGTTATAGGCCACAGCTCTTTACAGTGCGGACCAAAAGGTTGAGCCAGTTACTACGAATGAACCGTACCACATTCATGAACATTGTCCAGGCCAATGTTGGAGATGGAGCCATAATCACGAATAATCTCCTTCAGGTTCGTAAATCTGATATACCCCTATAGATTTTTATCAAATGGGTAAAAGCATGACCTATTTATACAGCTAGGATTTTATATTTATCTAAGTTACATTTAATGAAAACTTCCAATATTGTTTGGTTTCATTTTTCAAAATTTCTTTCTCACTATTTGTTTTTTTGCATTTTTTTTTTTTCGTTTTTATTGAATTTTTTTTTTCATATTTTAGTCAATTTTCTTTACATTAAAGTTCTAAAAAGTAGAAGGAAAAAAAAAAAATCGCTGAAGACAGAGATTTTTTTTTAAAAAGAGCACATTTCCATATTTTTTTTGCCTTAAATGATTTTTTTTTGTCTAGATTGTTTTGCATATACTTTACTTTGTAGGTGCATCTAAAGAGTTAAAAATATTTATTAAAATAAGAAAAAAGTTCCTTAAAAAAAAAAAACGAAAAACAAGAAGTCCAAAAATCAAACCAAGCAAACCCTATGCTTTTCAGCTTTTCATTTCCTTTCCATATCTGAAATCTTTATAGATTCCCCATATTTGGTTAAATACAGTACAAGGACAGTTGAATACATTGGCGTAAAAACATGTTTTATTATTTTACCTTTAGACAGAATTGTAATGTCATATGCAATAATTATTTTCCTTGTCTTTTGTTTGGTGGGGCAGCATTTGAAAGAAGCGAAGGACCCGATTATGGAGGAAGTTTTGCTCGAGACAGAGAACATGCTTGCTCGTGGTAGAATGGACCTACCGCTCAGCCTATGTTTTGCTGCACTTAGGGGAGATGACTTATTGTTGCATCAAGGGTTGAAACGGGGTCTGGATCCAAATGAATCCGACAACAATGGGAGGACAGCATTGGTGTCCTTTTTTTTCCCATTTTATTACGACATCAATTTCTAAAAATGCATTCATCCTAATTTTCATGTGTTTTCTGATAAATCAGCACATAGCAGCATCTAAAGGAAGCGAGAATTGTGTGCTTCTCCTATTGGATTACAGAGCAAACCCTAATAGTAGAGGTATTTTCTTGACCTTCATGCCAGTTATTGTGATTATCCTGTCTTTGCTTGTTTTGCTCTGTAGCACTTCTTAACTGAATTGTCAAATTGCCTCTGTTCTGTGGAATCATTTTGTTCTTTTTCAAATGAAGTACCACAACAATTTTTAGGGATTGTTTGACCAAGCACAAATAATTATTGTGATTGAAAACAGCTTCATTAAACATACATGTAACTGTCAACTATGTCAACATGATCTGTACAGATTCAGATGACAATGTACCACTATGGGAGGCCATGATGGCTAATCATGAACATGTGGTCAAGATACTGACGGATAATGGTGCCACCATATCTTCCGGCGACGTAGGTCAATTTTCTTGCACCGCCGCCGAGCAAAACAACTTGGACTTGCTCAAGGAAATCGTTAGTCATGGAGGGGATGTCACGCTTCTCAACAGCAACGGATCTAATACCGCACTTCATGTTGCGGTTAGTGAAGCAAACACCGATATAGTCAAATTCCTTTTGGACCAAGGAGCTGATATTGACCAAATGAACAGCCGTGGATGAACCCCTAGGGATCTAGCTGACCAACAAGGACATGATGACATAAAAGCCCTTTTATGACTATGTTTGTCCTGGTAAGATGCTATATGTTTGACCATTTGATGTAGTAAAAAAAAGTTATTTAAAAAAATGAAAAGAAAAGAAATCTCAGCTAGCTTTGCACAGTGGCCTATTTTGGGAAGATGGTAAAAATCAGCTTTTTTGCTTTTAATCAAGATTTTTTAGAGTGATTTAGGAAGTTGGTAAAAAGTTGCTTTTTACTACACTAAAATGACTAAAATAGCCTCACCCAACTTAAAAAATTACTTTTAACCCAAACTCACAAAATATAAACACTAAGGGTAATTATGTAATTTTGCCACCAACTTTTTGGCTCTTGCCAAATGAACAAAAACGAAAAATCAGATTTTTGGATAAAAACGCAAACAAGTTCCCAAAAGTAGCCAGATGAGTTCAATAATTATTTGCAAGGTACTGGAACTTCTGTTTATTTTATTTTTTTTAAATGCAAAAAGCTCAGTTGGACAGTGCAATTATTTTTCAATTGTCCCGTTGAAATGTTATTTTTTCTTTGTTCTTTTTTTTACATTGAAAACTAAGTGTAGCAAAGGAGAGAGGAGATTTAACCATTGACTTAAGTAATTTGTCCTTCGGATTTCTTGTTTGATCGGTGAAGCTTTGTTTTCTTTCTTTTTGTTATTCTGTATGATGTTAACTTTTATTTTAATATAACTATGCTATAACTTTTCTAAAAAAAAAATAAATGAAGGCCCCGACTTCTTATTGATATGCAAATACTCATGTGGACCGAATTAACCTAGGTTGATTTTGTCATTGGCTTTTAGTTGTACTTCAAAAAGAAAGGGTGTAATTCTAAGGGCCAAAAAGAGAAAAAAGAAAGGGTGTTTAGGCTTTCAATTTATTTCCTTTTCAAATTTTGAACTCAAATTTTTTTTTTTTTTTTTTTCAGCTCAGAAGTTTAAAATAAACTCAAAAAACTAATTTTCAGTTAAATTAACCCAAGGTCAGTATTGATTTGTCAATCAACAAAATTGAAATGTTCAATTCAATACTAAATTTTCTTTAATCCCAACCGAATCAAATTGATTCCAATCATAGTAGAAAGAAAAACAAACCAAACCATTGGGTAAAGGCCACAAGAATCAAGGTAAAATAGGGTTTTAAATCCAATGCTAGTCCTCAAGTATAATAATCCACGACTAGGCAAAATGCTCCATATACAAATAAACCATCTGATGAGCCAATCAAGAAGACCAAGAATCCAATGAACATTTAACAACACATGAAATCATAAAACATCCTTACATTATATATAAACAAAACAACAAACTCACCTGGCGAATAAATACACGGTATCAATTTTTAGACATCATCTTTCACCTCTTCAGTGCTCAATACAACAGCTTAAGCATTTTCAGATGCTCTTCGTGTTCCAGATCCAGTTGCACTCACTACAAGAGCTTAAGCATTTTCAGAAGCTCTTCGTGTTCCGGATCCAGTTTTGGAGGGGCGTAACAGCCATGTAAATCCTCTACTATGTACTCCTGCAACCATGTAAATCCTCTACTAAGTACTCCTGCAACAATATTTTGAAAGAACAAGAAACGTATTAGTAAGATAAGAGTCAATGCAAAAGTTTAAACAGCTACTTGACAAAAAATGGTTCTGCTGAAACCCACAAATTACTAAATTGGATTGCATTAGTATACACGTTTGATAACAGAAGTTTAAAATTCATGGCTGCAGCACCCATGGCTAGTGGCGGAGCCACATAAAGGCAAGGAGGGGCCCGTGCCCTCAAGTTTTCAAAAATTACATTTTAATCCTCAATTAAAAAAATATGTATCAATCTATTCCTTTGAAATTTAAGTATACCCCTTAAATCGTTATATATCCCATTTTCTTTATTTTTTCTTTTCAACAAAATCTATGCAACTTGCCACTTTAAAAGTTTAATTTTGCTAAAATATTATACTATGTGCCACTTTAAATGCTTAACAAATGGACAATTTATGCATCCTATGGTTGAAATTCCCTAGCTTAAATAAACAATAATATTAATGAAAAGTAGACTTGCAAAGTAATAAAACTTTTTCCTGGCAAAGTTGATTGAAAACTCCATACCTTTGTGAGTTCCCTCTTGGTGAGGATGTGGTAGTGTCTCTGCCAGATCCTTTGGATGGCCATAGTGGCTGCAAGGAAACCATAAGCTATGCCCAGAATAGCAAAAACGACAACAAAGACAATAACCAAAGTGAAGCAGGCTTCCATTGATGCCGGAAAACAGTCCAAAATGCCCCATCCATAACAGCAGTTCTGGCAACCAGCCATGCACGGGTCATTACTATTAAGGGAGGAACAGTGTAGTACGAGTCCAAAGAACCCAAGCAGCACAAAGAAGGCCAGCACTCCTGGTAGTGTTAATTGAAATGGTCAAGATAAGTGTGTGATCCAAATGGGTTCTCAACTATTTACTTATGAGAAAACAAAGAGAGAAAAAATTCTTTCTTCAAATGTCTTTGATATGTTATTTAACATAATTAAACAACAGAAAAATAAAAAAAATATTGTAGGTAACTAGGTATTGAGACAAAAACAACCAGCTTTACATCCTTAAAATATATATATATATACATGCAGTTACAGCAATGGTGGACAGCAAACAAGTGGGTGTTCATTGTCTCTTATTCAAGTACCAGTATCCAAGATTTCAAAGATAATTGTAAAGAAATCCAAAATAATAAAATCTCACTGCAAGGTTGGTAGTTGGGACCATAATTGTCAAATCAGGATTTGTATTGTGAATCGAAATGGCCTCGTACCGAATCGCAAATCGAATCGTGAATCGTAAAGATTCGGTCATTTTTTCTAAATTACTTAAAAATATATATCTACACATTTAGATGTTAAATATATCTTATGAATATAAAATATTTAGACTTAAATCAATAAAAATGTTATTTTGAATGATAATCACGTAATTCAATAGGTAAAAAGTTAACACAAGTTCCTGTGTAAGATTACTATCTTACATTTTTTTCTTTTTTAGATATTTCTTATCAACCATTCTTAATGACGATTATAACCAAATAGACAAACTATCAATTTCTAAAGTAACAATAATTAACAACGATATTGATATTTGGACAATAAGCATACATATTTTTCTAAGTAACAGTAAGTAAATAATAAGAAAGAATTATTTAGAATCTTTTATTTTAAAACCTAAAACATTTTAGAAGGTATAACTAATCTCACACATGTAATATTTAATTTAATAAAATAACAATAGATAATTCATAGTGTAAATTTAATCTAAAATATCTTTAGAAGATATATTACGATTTTTTAAAGGGAAAAAAAAATGAGAAAAAATGTTAAAAATATGTTGGGTCTGACTGAATCTGAGTGGATCCTATTAAAAACTCCATGATTAACAACCTATGAAGCACGGACACCTCTCCGAAGGCTGCGTATCAGTGTCAGACATGTGTCGGACACGGACACGTGTCGGACACGCAGTTGACACGTGTCCGACACGTCGCAGACTATGAAGCACGGATACTTCAAAAAGGGTGACGTATCCGTATCGGATACTCGCGGATACGTATCGGATACTTCTTAAAAGTATCGGATATTTCTTAATTAATTTTTTATTAATTTTGAAGTATCGGATACTTAATTTTGAAGTATCGGATACTCGAAGTTACATATTGTGAAACAATGGTTTCTGTATATTTTATTCCTCAATACTAAGACAATATATATAGATACAATGTATGTCCTGTAAATAAGGAAACAAACCTATTCTAAAGGAATCTAAAAATATCTAGAATCAATTAATCTATATCTTATATACAACTCATGCACATCTCATGCCAACACTCCCCCTCAAGTTGGAGCGTAGATATCTATCATGCCCAACTTCTTGATTATACTATGGAACACCTTTCCTGAAACTGCTTTTGTGAGTACATCAGCTAACTGACTTTCAGACCGGACAAATGGAAATTGTATAATCTTTTGATCAAGGTTCTCCTTGATGAAATGACGATCAACTTCAACATGTTTGGTGCGATCATGTTGTACAGGATTATGTGCAATTTAAATGGCTATTCATAGGGCATGTATATTCAATCCCTAAATCTTTTAGTACACTTCTTATCCATAACAATTCACATACACCATGAGCCATACCTCGGAATTTAGCTTCGGCACTTGATCTTGCCACGACCTTCTGTTTCTTGCTTCTCCATGTGACAAGGTTACCTTCCACGAAAGTAAAATAACCAGACGTGGACCTTCTGTTGGTTTGATCACCCACCCAATCAGAATCCGTGTATCCTTCAATATTAGAAACACCATTGTTTGAAAATAACACCCCTTTTCCTGCAGCATTCTTCAAGTACCTTAAGATTCGATATACCGCATTCATATGCTCTTCACCTGGTGTATGCATGAACTGACTTACAACGCTCACTACATAAGCTATATCTGGCCTTGTGTGGGACAAATAGATTAATCTCCCAACCAACCGCTGATAGCGACCTTTGTCTGTTGGAACTTGATTGGGAACAACGTCAAGCTTATGATTCAGTTCTATGGGAGTGTCTACTGGTTTGCAAGCAAGCATTCCAGTTTCGGTTAAAAGATCTAACACGTACTTCCGTTGTGAAAGAAAAATCCCGCGGTTGGATCTCGCCACCTCAATCCCCAAGAAATATTTAAGTTGCCCGAGGTCCTTCATTTCAAAATTAGCAGCCAAATATTCTTGTAATGCTTTCATTTCGCATGGGTCGTTTCCTGTTAATACCATATCGTCGACATACACAATTAAAGCCGTTACCTTCCCTTCCTTGTGTTTTATAAACAAGGTATGATCGGAATTACTCTGCGTATAACCGAATGCCTTCATTGTTAAGGAGAACCTCCCAAACCACGCTCTAGGTGACTGTTTCAGACCATACAATGACTTTTTCAGTTTACACACTTCACCTCTAGATGAAGAACTGCGTTTAGTTCCGGGTGGCAACTCCATGTAGACCTCTTCCTCTAAATCTCCATTGAGGAACGCATTTTTAACATCAAATTGCTGCAGAGGCCAATCCCTATTAGCTGCTATAGATATGAGAATACGAATTGTATTGAGCTTGGCTACTGGCGCAAACGTCTCTTGATAATCCACCCCATACCTTTGCGTATACCCCTTTGCAACTAACCTTGCTTTATATCTATCAATACTGCCATCTGCCTTGAGTTTCACTGTGAACACCCATCTGCAACCAATGGTCTTCTTTCCTTCGGGTAATGGAACAATTTCCCAAGTGGCATTCTTTTGTAATGCCTCCATTTCTTCATTTATCGCCTTTGTCCATTTCGGATCTGTTAATGCGTCCTGCACATTACTAGGAATAGATACAGTGGATAGTTGATTAACAGTAAATGCACATGAGTCAGACAACCTATGGGACGACACATGGCTGCTAATTGGGTATTTAGTCTTAGCTTTAGGATCAGGTTCATATTGTTTCTTCGGGACTCCCTTATTTGATCTTTGCGGATATGTAGACATTGGCAATTTTGGATATATCTGTGTTACATTAGATTCATCTGATACGGGGTTCGAGATTACCTGAGGAATGACATTTTGGGTTGATCCTTCAGTTAATGGTGTAGACATGGGCAACTCTGGAGATGATTCTGACATGTGAGGAGTACCCGAAGTAGAGTTTGGGAGAACTACCACTGCACGTTCAGTTTCAGAATTATTCTCACAGCTTTGTTGATCACAATTCTGTTGAACACTTTTCCCGCTGTTCCCAAGCTGTTCATGCATGTCTTCTAAATCCATAAATACATCTCCTCCACCACCTCCTGGTAATGCATTCTCTTCACTAGAACTCTCCCCCTGAAGAGAAGGAGTAGAGACCCCTGTAGTGTAATACGGTTCAGATTCATGAAAAGAAACATCCAAAGTGACATGGACTTTTCGGGTATGAGGGTCATAGCATCTATATCCTTTTTGAAACTCAGAATAGCCAACAAAAACACACCGGCGGGCACAAGGGTCAAGTTTAGTGCGCAAACTTTTGGGAATGTGAACAGATACAGTACAACCAAAGACTCGAGGTTCAAGATTCGGGAGGTGAGGAATAGAAAGTAAGGATTGCAGTTTGTTTTGAGGGGTTTGAAAATCTATCACACGAGAAGGTGTACGATTAATGAGGTAAGCCGCGGATTTCACTGCCTCACCCCAGTAAAACCGAGGCATGTTCATTCCAAAGAGAGATGCACGAACCACTTCCAATAGTTGTCGATTCTTCCTCTCGGCCAAACCATTTTGTTGTGGAGTATAGGTGTTAGAAGTTTGATGGCGAATGCCAAGGTGGTTCAAAAAAGTGCCGAATGATGTATCGATAAACTCAGTACCATTGTCAGACTGTAAAACACGAATCGTTTTTTGATACTGAATGCTCACCATGGCATGAAATGCCTTAAAAGCTGTACAGACTTCATTTTTTTTCCGAAGCAAAGACACCCAAGTCATTCGAGTGCATTCATCAATAAATGTAACAAAATAACGAGCTTTAGACAAAGAAGGGATCTTTGCGGGACCCCAAACATCAGAATGAATGACTACAAAAGGTTCGAAACTTTTATTTAAACTTGGTAAATAAGGGATACGGTGGCTCTTAGCCAATTCACAAATGTCACAACGGAAATCCAAATTATTCAAAGCTGAAAACAGATGTGGTCGCAATTTGCGAAGATAACCAAAGGAAAGATGTCCGAGTCTCCGGTGCCATAACCAGATAAGGGCTGTAGCTTTGTCTTGGCTGCTAGTGTGATTGGCCTGACTTATTTTTGGTCCTCCATTTTCCAATTCCAAGTAGTAGAGTTTGCCCCGTCTAACACCATAACCAAGAATCTTCTGCGTTAGAATGTCCTGAAAAACACAAAATGAGGGCCAAAAAGTGACAGTGCAAGCAAGAATAGAGGTAATTTGGCTAACAGACAAAAGATTATATTCAAGGGATGGAACTACAAGGACAGTATCTAAAGTGAGAGTTTTGGATAGAAGGACAGAGCCCTCTCCAGTAATGGGAGATGTACTACCATTAGCCGTGGAGATAACAGATTGAGGAGAAGGAAAAATAGATTGTAATTGACTGGAGTCCCTAGTCATATGATCGGATGCACCTGTATCAATAATCCAAGTATTATTCTTAGAAATTGCAGAGAACACAGAGGCCTTACCACTAATACCTGAGTGGGTAATGTTTGCTGTAGGCTGCAATGGCTCTGCCTCCGTAGATGTCACCATTGCCTTTCCGCCGAGCTTCTTGTGCGGTTTCTTGGTGAAATCCCACCACTCCGGATAGCCAATAAGTTCATAGCATCGTTGTTTCGAATGACCGGTTTCACCACAATGAGTACACATCAGGCCGCCAGACTTTCCAGTGGACTGATTGCTTCGATTTCTCGACGAGCCAAAAGATGGTCCTGGGCGAGTATGGTTGGTCAGCAGTGCTGAGTTCTCAGAGATTTGACGAGAGCCGCTCATGGTCTGTCTCTGTTGGTATTCTCTCCGAACATATGCATACGTGCTCTCCAAATCAAGTTTCGGGTCTTTTCGTAACGTTTCGCCACGAACCTGGTCAAATTCAGAATCGAGTCCACTCAAAAAAATATGGACCCGAAGCCTAGCCATCGCGGAATGCAACTGGGCCACCCCTTCAACTGTTCCTTCCTGAGAGATAGTCCTATGATCAATTTCCTGGAAAATAGCAAGGAGTTCATTGTAGTCTGTAGATAAGGGTCGACCATTTTGTGAGGTGGAGAATGATCTCTGGTTCAATTCAAAAAAACAAGTTTCGTCTGATCCATCATAGAAGGTTTTCGATACAGCCTCCCATATTGCCTGGGCAGTAGGAAGACGAATAAATCGCTGCATCAGCGACGGGCTCATTGAGTCAATAAGCCAACTTTTTACTTTGTGATTTTCGGTAATCCATGTTCCCAGATTGGAATCGCCGGGCGCCGGTTTTCTTGCTTCGCCAGTGAGATATCCAACCTTGTTACGTGCGCCAATACGCATCTCCATGAGTTGAAACCATAAGGAATAATTTGTTTCATCAAGTGTGATGCTGGTAGGAAACGCAGAATTGTCTTGGTGGACAATGATCTGCGGTGTTGAGGCTGGTTCAGCCGTTGGGGTTGATACGCCTGGAGTGACATCCATTTGGACTCACAACAGATTGATGGTGGTGAGGAAGAAAACTTAGCAGATGGTTGATTACAGAGTGCTGTAGGATCGGCGATGCTCTGATACCATGTGAAACAATGGTTTCTGTATATTTTATTCCTCAATACTAAGACAATATATATAGATACAATGTATGTCCTGTAAATAAGGAAACAAACCTATTCTAAAGGAATCTAAACATATCTAGAATCAATTAATCTATATCTTATATACAACTCATGCACATCTCATGCCAACACATATTACTTTATAATATTTTGTTTAGTTCTTTGATAAGAGGAATATAGTGAGAGTTAAAGTAATAGAATTTGTCAAATTGATGTATCCTTGTTGTCTCTCTCACTTCTCTCTCGCTTTCTCACTCTCTCACGTTTCTTCTCTCTGCTCTCATTCTTTTTTTGGTATTGGCATGTAAGGATGATGTTTAATTTGCATTTGCTTTGCTTTTAGTTTTGGATGTTTTATGAATGTTTGAGCACTTTTAGGTTAATAGGAATCCCTCTCTTTATTTATTAATTTACTTTAAGTTTTATTTTCATGCATATTACATTATTAAAATTATAATTTTTTTTTTTTACGAATGTATCCCCGCTGTACCCGTATCATACTTTTTCAAATTTTGACATATCGCCATATCCACATCCCCATATCACCATATCCGTATCCGTGCTTCCTAGGCTATCATTGATGACTTAAAAAAGTATATTTGCTGAAATTTTTATTTAAGAATGGTTTTTTGGCTTTAGCTAAGGTTTTGTGATATTCACTGATGAAGGGGAACAAGTTGAAGCTATTGACCTTGAAGAGTCTTAGTTTTATAGGAATCTTTCTTTTTTATCAAGTTGTCTTTTGTTTTAGGTTTTATTTTTATGCATACTGCATTACTAAAAATTGTTTAAATAATATTTTTTACGAACGTATCCCCGCCGTACCCGTATCCTAGTTTTTCAAATTTTGTCGTATCGCCGTATCCGTATCGTATCCGTATCCCGTATCTGTATCCGTGCTTCCTAGGTCGCAGAAGGTGTCCGAATTTTTTTTTTTTTTTTTTTTTTTTGCAGCTGGACACGTAACGGACACGTTTGGATACGTTCGGGACACGTTCAGGGTGAAATTCATAATTTATGAAACTTCTATGGGGTCAATTTGTAAAAAGCAAAAACAGAACATGGAATCTAATGCTCGTTGATCGAAAGAGAGAGTAAAAGAGAAAGAGAACAGAGAGCACCTGGTCGCTTATGGGTGGTCGTTCGTCGCTCGTCGGTGGTTGTTCGTTGGTGGTCGGTCGTCGGTGGTCTGCTATCTAAGGTACAACTTCTTCGTCTTCTCCGATCTTCTCTCTCGTCTCTCTCAATCGCTCTCAGTCGCGCTCTCTCTCTCTCTCGCAGTCGCTCTCTCGCTCTCTCTCTTTTCTGATCTGCTTTGACCTCTTCATTTCTTTTCTTTTATCTAATTTTTTTTTCTTTTATCTGTCCCTCTCTCTCTTCTATTTTTTTTTCTTTTTCTGATTTCATTTTATATTTTCTTTTCTCTCACTCTGCCTCTCTTATTTTAGTGTATATATATATATTTTGTTGATTAATTTTGTTAATTTTAATAATATATGTTTATTAATTTTATTATAAGAATTAATTTTTAATTATGAAACAATGGCTATTACAGGGTATAAGAATTATGAATATATGTTTATGAAAAAATTAAAAAATATATGTTTATTAATTTTATTATTATTGTAATTGTATAAGAATTAATGATTTTTTTTTTATTTTAGACATATAATAAATAAATAAAATTATATATATTAAACGTGTCCCCAGCGTGTCGTGTCCCCCATTTTTTGAAAAATTGCGTGTCCGCGTGTCCGTGTCGTGTCCCGTGTCCGTGTCCGTGCTACATAGATAACAACAAATCATGTATATGTTTTGATTATTTTGGTATTAAACGCTATTAGAAGTTGTATTATGTCATTTTCACTAAAAAGATGGAGAAAAAAAAATTCGAAAATATGTCGGACACAATAATTTCAAAAATTGCATGAATCGTAAAAAGTGAATCGATTGTGAATCGTGTGATTCACTAGAGATTCACTTTCAAAATAGATTCATCCATAGATTCGTATCAATTTTGCAAAAATTACAAATCGAATCGTGAATTGAATTGCAAATCGTAAGATTCTGATAATAGAGGACATTCTTGTGACATATTTTGTCACTTACTTTCCAACTCAAACACTTTCATGCCATTTAGATGTTCTCTCCTCACCCCAGTTCCAATTTTACAGCATGCGCTTTGATTTTCCTTTTAGATCTGTGAAACAATCTTGTTAACCAGGCATATATAAATTGTAAATACTCTTCCCACTTAGACAAACCTAAAGAAAGAAACCCCACATCAGATTTCCAGAGAAGAAAGAAACCCCATCTGCAACTGATTGAACATATTAAGTTGAAGTAGCCATCTGAAATGTTAAACCTAATATTTAAAGCACAGGTTACAGTTTCTCACTGTTCCCACTTGAAGCCTAACAAAAGTTCAAGAACATGAAATAAATGTAAAAGTTAGAACATTTGTTTCATTCTTAAAACCAGAGCATCATAAGCTGCATGGATATTGTTATTGAAGAAAACACGGGGGTATCCATAGCA
>JAPPVO010000983.1:0-42610 GCA_030407325.1 Camellia japonica | reverse complement strand
ATACCACTATTTTGAGCATATATGATAGTGGTTTCATTTTTGGAGTTTACTGAATGTGAATAATATTTAGAATTTGAGCTATTTGGGTTACCATTTTTGGATTCATTCAAAGTCAAATCCTTTGAAGTACACTTTTATGTCTAATATGAAAGTAGCGCACAAATTTGATGAGCATGTTTCAAACAGAAAAGAAGAGCGGCAATGCTTATCCAAGCAAAACAACTAGAAGCCCACTTCATCTTTGCTTCGTTACCCTAGACTCATTCTTCAATGAGACCTATCTCATTTCCTTTGTTCCCTTCTATATTTAGTGAAAATATGTAGGTCAATGTAATGTTGAGTGATAGTTCTTTTCTTTTCTTCCTCTTTTTCGCTATAGTTTTTCTCGGCAGGTCCATATCAAGATGGATGAAAAGAGGAAAAAAAAAATAGTGATATGGTATCTCTCTAAAGTATGCATTGGAGCTTTTTTTTTTTTTTCCCTCTAATTCCAAGTTGTTAGCAAGAAATATTTCTAAGATGATCCATCCCTCTGCCTCTACCAGTGTTAGAATGACCTTTTTGCCCTCTGCCTCTACCTGTAGCCCTACCAGCAATAGATGACAAAATATATTTCTTGGTGCATATTAATTAATATGATGCCTTGTTTAGTTATTAACATTCCTTGTTTGAAAACATTTACGGGGAATAGAATTATCATTTACTGTAGTTGGTTGATTATACTTTTCCTCCACCCACAAGCATTTGACCTGGACAACGATTCATTACAAGCGCCATTAGTTTCTCAGAAGTTGAATGATTTTTTATTCGATCTCAAAATGATTTTTTTTTTAAGTGGAAAATAACTTTGCTCTGAGTTTTCTTTTGGTACACATTTCTGGTCATTGTTCTCAATTTTTCTAGTTATTACTGCTATGGACTATATTTGTTGTTTTGTCTGCATGTTAAGTAATTAAATTGATAAATGTGCTTTTGGACTTCACTTCTTCCTTGTCTTTTGGATCAACAAAAAGCTTAACATTGATATGAGGGTCTATTCGGTAACCTTAATGTTTGCAATTTCTGTTTATATTTACAAAAAATTTGAAAACTGTAGACCAAAACTAGTTTGCTGTCTGTTATTGTTTTCAAAAACTTGTAAACAGTTTACAAAAATTCCTTGTAACCACCAAAAAAACAAAAGTTTCACTTGTTTAGAAAAAAAAATTCATTCTTTCCTCGTTCTCCTATCCTACCCCCTCCAGCCACCATGCACCAATCATCACCACCACTAACCATTACCTCCTACCACCATTGTTGGTGACCTTCTTTGGCAACCACTTCCTCCAATCACCATCTCTGATCATCAACAATCACCTTTAACCACCCCCTCTTGTTAGTAACCACCACCGGCGACCACCATCTCTGACCTTCAACAGTCGCCTCTCTCACTTGTTTTCAAAACAAGTTTTTAAAACACGTGTGTACCAAATATGTTTTTTGTTTTTGTTTTTACAAAAAATAAACATAAACATTTTTAATGTTTTCTGTAAACAAACAAGACGTTACCAACCAGCACCTAATGATTTAGGAGAATGAATCATTTCATTTGTAAGGGAAACAACCCAAATAAGCTATGCTATGTCATGGTTTATGTTAAAGAGACTTTTTTTGAACAAATACATAAATAAATAAGACCCCCTTTCTTGACTGATAAATTTCTTACAAAATGAATGAAAAAGAAAATTTGCATTTGTACATACTTTTTTTTACAGACTAACACATTGATGAAGCATGTTTCTTTTTTTCTTTCCTATCTATGTCAGAAATTTTTGTGTGGCGGAAGATTGATCTTTGGTCCTGATGGGGCATCACTATTTTTATCTACATTCCTAATAGGGGCACCGGCAATGACATTCTGCATAAAAATGCTTATGGGGATTAGAGAAACCGAACCTTTATATGGGCATACTGTACTGCTAGTGGGATTTATACTAACAGTCTTGGTAAGTATAATGATGTTTTTTTTTGTGTGGTAAATTTGGTGTTAGATTAAGTGATGATGATTGAATTTGACCTGATGGTTTATTTATTTATGTTTATTTTTTAAAAATTTTATATTATATGCAGAATTTGATTTTCCTATTTATGACATCTGGAAGAAATCCTGGAATAGTACCAAGGAACTCGCGGCCACCTGAATTGGATGACTCGTTGGACCTCAATACCCCATCCATGGAATGGGTCAACTGTGCAACCCCTCATTTGAAATTACCCCGAACAAAGGATATACTTATCAATGGTCACATAGTTAAGTGAAGTATTGTGACACTTGTTTGCTATATCGTCCACCACGTGCTTCTCATTGCTCCATTTGCAACAACTGTGTAGAGAGGTTTGATCATCATTGTCCGTGGGTGGGTCAGTGTATTGGAATAGTAAGTCATTTGCCTCAGATTTTATGCTTAAACATTAACGAAGCATTTGGACATTGCACCAAAGTCGAACCAATTCATTGCATTTTGCATATGCATTCAAATGAGTTCATGCCATATTTTCTTGTTATCCATTGAATCCCTAAATTTTTTCTTTGTGTGATGAATAAGCGGGTTAAGTACGCAACATAACTTCTTTGATGAAATGGCTCAATAAAATAACTGTTTTTCTCAGTGTTTATTTTCTCAAGCTATACGGGACAGGGTGGGGAAAGACCATCACAAGCTATAGAATGACCATGTAGGCTTGTCTTTGTACATTAAAATCCACTGGACCCCAAAAACTGGCCCAATCTGACATATTCTTTCTTTGATAACTCAAAATTCAAACAACCCTTAAAAGATTATTTAGTACATTTGAAATGGTGAACTGGGAAATAGTTTAGGAAGCTTCACTGTTGTTTTTAAAACCATTTCTTTAATGATAATGCATGCTATCACTACATAATGGTTAAATTTTTTGTTGCATTAAAGAAAAATTGTTTCTAACTGTTGGGAACAAACTAACCCACGTCTTCCTATCGATTTGTTGCAGCGAAATTATCGATTCTTCATCCTGTTTATTTCTTCATCAACCTTGTTGTGCATATATGTCTTCACGTTTTCATTGATAAATATCATGCGACCGAAGAACAACTTATTGAATAATATGTCAGGAGATATCGTATCAGTTGCTCTAATAGTTTATTGCTTCATAGCCGTCTGGTTTGTTGGTGGGCTCACTGTTTTTCATTTTTATCTGATTTGCACGAACCAGGTGATCCTCTTACCCTCAAAATGCTATCTATAGTTTAGAATTAAGTGTGAGAAACACAAAATCATGTGGAATTATCTTATTCTTCTTCTTTATTTATTTATTTCATTCTATTGTTGTTGTTGTGGATGATGAGGCATGTGCATATTATTCGCAAATATTTTGCTCTTATACACATATTTACAGTCATCCATGCAAAGCGTATGCAGTTTAGCATTTGGGCAAAGAGAAAAAAGAAGAGGAAGATGGGAGGAGAGAGAGAGAGAGAGAGTGAGATATTCATTCTCTCTAGGTCCCAAAAGTGCCAATCATATCATTTTAGGGAAAATTATTTGCAATATGCCCAAGGTTGCATAATTTATATTGTACCCTACAAATAGAGACAAATTCAAAGCATTCCCCTTTGACTTTGTTCGTGACTGTATTGAGTGGTCAACTTGCTTAGTAAATGATGAAGAGTGGAATCTCTTTCATTCATTCATGAAATCTTTCTTGCCCATCTTTGGCTTTTGAAAAGGGGTGTAAATTTGCATATTAGTTATTCCCTTAGTAGCAGGAATCGTGGGAAGAGGAGACGATTCTCGTCTAGAATCGCGATTCAACGATTTGTAGTAAGAATCGTGTTAGAGTCGCAGATCTAATTGGATGGGAACGCTCAAGCTAAGGATTTGTGTTTCACAGCAACAACAAAGAAGAAGAAGGAGAGAGAGAGACAGAGAGAGAGAGAAAACCTGATTTGGACTTGCGATTAGGGCTACAAAAGTGGAGATCGCGTTGTCTTCTTCCATGTATTTGCTTCTCAAGCTTTGATCTTCATCTCTCAAGCTTTGTGCTTCGCAGGCATCTTCTTCTTCTTCTCATTAGGCGTCTTCTTCTTCTTCTTCTTCTTCTTCTTCTTCGTCTTTCTCTCTCTCTCTCCGTTCGAGACTGAAAAGTCTTTTAATACTTAAATTTCTTATTTTTCATTTATATAATATAGATTTTATATTATAAATTAACATCTTTTCATGTAATTCTAGTTGTGTCTTAATGCCAAAATGACTTTTGATTTAATGCTTCTCTTTTACAATTAATGAAATATGCCTTGCTGTTGTGATTGCACAAATATATATAAATTCTACCTAACTAATTTGTTCTCATGTTGGCCAGCTCAAAAAATGAATGTTTATTTGTTATTTATTTTTCAATTTTTTATGTTGTGTTTAATTAATTAAATATTATATAAAATAAAAATAATATAAATATTTTATAATAAATGAAAAAAATCTAATAAAAGTATATAATTATAATATTTTATCATATGATTTTTATATATATATTTTAAAATTTATAACATATTTTCAATATCATTAGAGAAAAAAATATATATAATCTTATAATATATTTTTATATATTATATTATTTAATATATATACAAACGCTCCCTATTAACGATTCTTGGAATGACTACGATTCCCGCTCCCGCTCCCGCTTCGTGCAACTAAGGTTATTCCCTGTTGAACTCTATGTCTAGCTTGGTTTTCTTAGTCATATAATGTTGAATAGGCTGTGGGATACTGATGGCTGCCTTATGGTCGCAACTCAAATTGATTGGAATCACACATCTACACCTTGATCCTTAGCAATATCTTTGAACTTGTAGGTTGGGATGAAGGTAGAAGTTTTGCTTAGAGGGGGTTGAGTTAAGTGTAGAAAAAAAATCTTACGTGGAATGAGCAGGATGAAGAGCATGGAAAGAGAAAAAGGGCAAACCAATCTACCTTGTGCAGAGGGTTTTGAACTAACCTTCGGTTGGAATTGGTTGGTGTTAAATAAACCAGAAGATGGGTGGTTGGGCGACGGGTCAGTGGCCAACCCAACACGACCCGTGAACAACCCTAATATCACTTTATAGGTTTACTAGGTCTGCCAATCCAAAACAATGTGAATGGGTTGAATTCATGGTTAAGGAGTAGAATCAGTTCTTGTTTTTATCCATGCCTATTTTCTAAATCCAAAAGAAAGATCAATTAATTAATTACAAAAAAAAAACGTAAAATCAATTAATAAATCTGGGCACATTGATTTTTCTGTGCACTTTTCTATGATTTTGTTCCCCCTGTGCACATAGGCATTATTGGTGTCCTATTGCTACTGTTAACAGGTTTCATCACCCCTATTATCCATTTCCATACCACTATATGTGCTTTTATTGTGTTGGGTGAGTGTTTTTGAAGCTCATTTTGATCCCGAGAAATATATGTTGGATTTCAGCTAAATGCATCTTTTTCCTTCTTGGTGAATAGACATCCATATTTTGCTAAGTGAAGTATATGTCTTGAGAATAGATCATTGATATGCAAATTGTTTACTAACTTCTAGAAAAAAGTAAATGATGACATCACCCTACTTGACATGCTAAAAATCACAAAATGCATGATAACCTATTTCACAATGCTACCTTGTTTTGTTTATATACAAGATGTTTATTTACGCTTTATTCTTTTGCTAAAGAATGTAATATTCTCTGCTGATCATTGCATATTTACAGACAACTTATGAGAACTTTCGTTATCGCTATGACAAGAAGGAAAACCCATTTAACAACGGGATAGTGAAGAATCTTAAAGAAATCTTCCTCTCTAAGACCCCTCCTTCAGCAATCAATTTCAGAGAATGGGTAGTGGAAGAAGCTGATCCAATTATGGAATCCATAAATCAAAAGTTTGGCAGAGGAATGATTAGCTCAAAAGATAAATTAGATATAGAAATGGGAGGTGTGCTTAGCAAGGATGGTGGTATTCTTATTCCAAATATTTTGCAAAATTTGGATTATGCTGGAATCGATGATAATTTGAAGAAGGAAGGAGGAGGGGATAATGCATTTGATCCATTGTTCTCTCCTACTAAGGAAGAACATAGACACTCACAGTGGAGCCCCAATAACCGCTATAGTACAAGTGTAGATGAAAGGAGTGAGGATGGTAGCTCCCATTGAACTTCATCACCAATTCCTTAAGATTTAAAAGGTATTGTGAACATTGTGTTTTTACTTAAAAATGCCTACCAATAAAAATAAATTTTGTAGCATAAATATTTGCATTTGAATCTTCATACTGCTTCCTAATTCAAGGTAATTTATTTGTGTCTGCTACACCCAGTGTTCATGCTTTGTTTTACATGATGTAAGAGGGAAGACCTATTTGTTCCAAAATTTTGTTTGAGTTATGTTAATCACATACACTTGCCGTTTGTTTTCCTATAAAAATTATTCCATATACAGGCTTTTTTTCTAGTTAAGCTGGGAATTGTGATGGAAAATGATAGAAAATTGAAAATTTAGAAATAATAGAAAGTGTTAAAATAAAAAGCATAATCGTTGCTTTGGAGCACGGAGCACGGAGACCATTCTGGTATATGAAAGAGTTAGCTTATTTGGCTTCATGGAGAGATTTACAATAGCTTTTTAATGAGCCATTGTAAGCCTAAGGAGCTAAGGAGCATATACACTTCTAAGAAGGTGAATGTCGGTTTTTTGTTCCGACAATGTAATGGAGAATGGATGCGAGAAAGATACTTTCATTTCCAGTCTCCTATTTATTTTTTTTTATTTAATATTGTATTGAATTTAATGAAAAAATAGAAAATTCTCTTTTTTTCTAACAGATAAAAATAAATCGAAAAATATTCGAAGTATCTTTCTTTCTTCGACCCGTGGAAAGATATACTTTGGAGTTTTAGATTCATCTGAAGGAAAAGGAAACATAACAAAGAAGACACTAAAAGAAAATGAAAAAAAATAAAAATAAAAAAAGTAAATTAATAAAAAAAATTATGATACTGTAGTAGTTTAGTATACATATAAATTAGAAGAATCTATAAAAAGATTAATTTTATCAATATCACGAACAAGATCCAAGAATAAGATTAAGATTAGTTGATGGAACAAGGGAATAAGTCTGAGGATCAACTGGTAAGCTGGGAATTGTGATGGAAAATGATAGAAAATTGAAAATTTAGAAATAATAGAAAGTGTTAAAATAAAAAGCATAATCGTTGCTTTGGAGCACGGAGCACGGAGACCATTCTGGTATATGAAAGAGTTAGCTTATTTGGCTTCATGGAGAGATTTACAATAGCTTTTTAATGAGCCATTGTAAGCCTAAGGAGCTAAGGAGCACATACACTTCTAAGAAGGTGCATGTCGGTGTTGTGTCCATCTCCGTGTTTCTTAGCTATGGAGCTTCTTTTCCAAATCCTTCTTGTTCACATTCCAAGAAACTTCACGCCCAAATTTTTATTTTTATTTTTTTTTTAAATTTCCATCCCTTCAACTTTCTCCTCCTCTTTAAGGGAAGTACCCTACCTTTCCTCATATCTTGTTCATTTTTTCCCCTCACGTAATACAAGATTTATTCAATGTTTCTTCAATTCATTGTGTGGCTCATCTTCTCTTTGTTGGCAAGAATGAATATCAAATGTGTTTACACAGCAGTGCAGTACTTACTTTACCTCGACATGGAAATTCCATCTCACTTGCTAATGGTCGAATGCACGTTTTTTTTAGCAGACTTGAGTTCTTTCATATTTCTCAAATGTAAGTTGCTTTGAACTTATTTCCCAAACCCATGTTTTGAAAATACTACTTTAGACTTGAAGTTGTGTTTTGAAAACAATGAAAACATGACTTCAACCTTTAAAGTCGTGTTTCACGTAAGAACATGGGATTGAAAAATAAGTTTAAAATAACTTGTATTTGAAAAAAAAAAAATGATTTAAAAGAACTCAACTTTGGTCCCAAAAAAAAAAACTCGGTTGAATGCCCTATCGAGGAAGGAGCTTTGATAATTTAGGACCATTCAGAATAGTCTAGGAAGTATGATAGAAATGTCACAACAATTACATTTAAATGCGTAAATTGAAATGAAATTATCGATTTCTACATGTAACAACCTGCAATAATCTGATCCTGCTTGTCTTCTTTTTTTTTAATATTTTAATTATAATTTTATTATATATATTTGAATATTGGATTGTTTTACCATATCTTGTGTAATGATATTTTTAACAGGTGTCTCTGACTTGCCAAAGTTTAGACTAGTGCATTCACATTTGAAGGCAGTGTTTTGATTGCAAAAATGTAGAAATGGAAGACGCAGACTTAAATCAATTATTGTGTGTGAAACTCAACTATCCTCATTTACGGAGAAGAAGAAAAGAAATTAATTAATTAATTTTTTTTTTGAAAAAGAGGGAAGAGCAGAAATTGTAATTTTGTATTGTGTCATTGTTGATGATGATGATGCATAATAATGCAGGAAATGGCACAAACTAATGGTGCCATCTTGTAAAGTTCTTGATGCCTGGATTTTCATTCTATTTTTGGGTTGCTTATATAGTTATTTATGGTAAAGAATGTTTTGTTAGAAGTAGAATGTGTGCTTGTGAACTTTTGTTTGATAGAGAACTAAATGTTACCTCTGAGCGTCAACTTGAATGGTAAGTTGTTTAGGTTTAATTCAAAATGTGTTAGGTTTGAGTCTTGATATTCTATTTTGTTCTACATGAACAACTTCAAAAGGTTGAAACTTAGAAGTTCAACTTCCTTGTGACATGATTTATATCTATTTTTAATTTATCAAACTCATTTGCTATATATGCTCATGTGTGGAAAAGAAAGGAAAAAAATAAAAAAAATAAAGGGCTAATTACATTTTTGGTCTTTACCGTATGAGTTTCGTGTTATTTTAATTCCTAATCTTCAAATTGTATCAATTTACTCTCAATGAATAAAAGTGTTTTAATTGAACTTCAGTGGTTAAATTGTGTTGATTTGATTTCTAATATATAAAAAGTAGGAAAATGAGTGAGACTTTTATTTTTGGGGATCTCCATCACTCCCAAAACGATGTGGACTAATCATGTGTTTGTGTTTTTTTTTTTTTTCTTCTTCTTCCTGGACCAATTATAAGTGAGTGGAGGTTGTGTTTTTTTGGGGTCTCAGTCATTACTGTAAAAAATTTCAATTTAGTTTTCCAATCTAACTAGTTAATAGACGCATAAGGGACTAAATTGAAATATTTTTATATATCAGATGTCAAATTGACACAATTTAAATATTAAAATAGTTTTATATATGAAAATAAAAAATAACGCAAGACATATATTTTAAGATTAAAAATGTAATTTATCCAAAAATGAAAGGGAAGTAAATGGAGTCAGGATACTTTTCCAACTTGATGTCCTCAAGTTCCTGCAGAAGTCAACAACACCGCGTATGGATTCCGAAATGAAAAAAAATATAATAATTACACGCAATGGAAGTCAGGAAAAAAAATTATATTTATAAAAAAATTTATAGTTATAATTATTAATATTTATTAATTTTTTATTAATTTGTAATTATTTTTTCAAATTTCACTAATGATATTTTTCACAAAAAAATAAAAAAAACCCCATAATTTAAGCTTGTTTGGTTTCACTTTTTAGGATTCTCTTTTTAAAAAATTATTATTTTTTTAATTTTTCATGTTTTTTTTCATTGAAGTTTTTTAATATTTTAAGTAATTTTTAAAAATTTTAAATACACCTAACATAAATATACTTAAAAAGTATAATAGTTGTGAAAAAAATCTTTAAAAAATTCACTAATTACCAAAAATACAAAAAAAAAAAAAGAAGAAAATTTAGTACATTTTCGTATTCTTGTGTGTTTATGTTTTTTTTAAAATATTTTTTTACAAATATTTTATTTTGAAGATACATCTAAGAAAGGTGCATTTAAAAAAGTAAAAATTTGCTTAAAATTTTAAAAATATTCACTAAAAATAAAAAAATAAAAAACTTAATTTCTAAAAAATTGAAACCAAACACAGTAAATAATTACACACAATGCAAGTCATGAAAAAAAATTATATTCATGAAAAAAATTTATAATTTTAATTATTAATTTGTAATTATTTTTTCAAATTTCACTAATGTGATATTTTACACAAAAAATAAAAAACCCCATAAATAAGCAATCGTAATTGCAGTGTTTCCCATTTGATTTTTTTGAAACTTACTTTGTTTGGTCTGAAAATTTTAAAAATAGTTTTTGAGTTTTCAATTTATATATTTTTGTTCTTAATAATTTTTTTAAATATTTTAATCAATTTTTTTAATTGTTAAATTCATTTAAGTTAGATATAATTAAAAAATACAAAATTTGTGTAAAATTTTTCACAAATTCATTGAATACAAAATAATATAAAAATTCAATATATTTTCGTATTTTATTATATAAATAAATTATTTTTTTTTTTTTGTACAAATTTTATACCTTTTATGTGTATCTAGATTAAAAGAATTTAAAAAGTAAAAAAAATTCACTAAAAAAGTATGAATTAAAAATATAGAAAAATATTTTTGAAACTCCAAACCAAATAAAGTGATTTATTTTTTGAAAAACACAAATGCTAACAAGTGCCCTATGCATTGTTTAATGTTTTTTTGGGTGAAGTCATAACATTGTTTAATGTTGGTATTAGTGCAAAAATTGAAATGGTGAAAAAAAATTAATAAAATGTTTAAAAATGAGTGAAAAGTATTTTGGGTTCAACATTTTTTTGGTCTTTTTATTTATTTTTATTTTTTATGCCCCTGAAGCATTTATTACCAAGACTCTTTAAAAAATTAAACAAAAATAAACCACTGATTTTTTTAAAAGATATACAAAAATTTATAATATAAAAAGCAATTACCAAACCCAATTTAAAAGCTTGCTCATGGAGTTTCCTGGCAAAGGGAAGGAAAAAGGGAAAGAAGATGACACAATTTTGATGTCCACTGCCCAATTACCAGACCAATGATTAAGGTAAGCTATGGAGATCCATTTCCTCACAACTACCATCCACCCAAAAATCATTATGTTATGTTTGGAAAGGGAAAGAAACATTAAAAAAATAAAAGAAAGAAAATGATGTGAAAGACATGTACATATATTAAAGTATGCTCACGACAAAAGGGGGAGAAAGAAAATGAATAAGAAGATGAGAAAAGTTTCATGGCCACCCTGTAATAGCCAAACCAATCACTAAAATTATGGAGGTCAATTTTCTAACAATTACATCACATTACGCATTCTCAATTATTGGTCAATATTTTTATTAAATTTAAATTTATTGAAATTTGGTGAAAATAAATTTTACTCACTTCATCAAACTTGTATAAAATGAAAATTTACAAAATATTTCATCAAATTATGTATAATTCAAACATTTCACTAAATTCTAACAACTCTAAATTTAATGAAATTGTTAAAAGATGAATAATTGAAAATGAGTTTGTTTTTTTTTCAAAAAAACCTGAATTGGTTAAAGAAGGTTTTTGAAATGAATTAGAAAGGTTTTTGAAATAATGTGTTGTCATTTTTGCGTTTGGTGAAAAAGCTGAGTTTTTAAATTTAGATGAAAAGATGAATTCACCTTCACATTTTTCATTACTGAAGTCAAATAAAAAGCTTTTAGTAAAGTGTTTGAGGTTTTTTTTATTTATTATTATTTTTGTTTTATTGAACTTCTTATAATTTTTTTCAAATTTTTTTTTAGACTTCTAGATTCTACTCAATTAGACATACTGAAAAAGTAAACTTTTTAAAAAAAATTCAAAAAAAAAAAAATCTAGAAAGGACAAAAAAAAGTAAAAAATACTTGGTTTTTTAAACTTTTTCCAATATTTTAAAAAACATTTTAGATTTGTCTTTTAAAATTTTTCTACACAAGATAGTCTGAAATTTTTTTAAAAAAATCATATAATTTTACAAAAAGATCGCTAAAAATAAAAAAAAAAATAATAGGGACCTTTTTAGTATAAATTTTGAACAAATTTAACGAATAAAAAAAATGTATTTGTGATCTCAAAAAATTTCTCCTAATTTGACCAATGATAGTATGGCATGATACACAGTCAACCATATAAATTAAACTCTCTTTTCATATTATTATAAAGTAGCTTATCACTCGTGCTATGTACGGGATAATTATAAATATTTATATTTATTTTAGATTTTTTTAATATATAAATTATGTTTTTAAAGATTTTTTGTAAAAATAATTTAATAATCTTATCACTAACCATAGTGTATGAGAGAAGTTGAAAAGGGTACTGCAATAACTATACACATATTGTATCTATAATTATTTGTATGAGGGGATTTTAAATGCTGATAAGGGGATTTTGACTAAATCAATAAATGCAGGCATGTGGAAAGACATGTGGATTGAAAAAAGTTAATAAATGTTGATCAGAAGATTTTGACCAAATCAATAAATGCTGAGTTTTTTTTTTTTAATAAAAAATTTAGAAAATTCAGATTGGGATATTGAAACTCCCACAGGCCTTGCGGGTTAAAAACCCCATTTTGCTTAATATATAGTATAGATATATATAGATAGATATATAGATAGTGGTAACCTGTGCTATGCACGAAACTTTATAAATTAAAAAAAAATTATTATAATTATTAGATAAGCTTTAAAGATTTTTTTTAGTTTTTTATTTTTTTTATTTTTTATGTTAATAGATATCTATAACTTTAATAAAAATATTATCTAATTTTTTGGAGAAGAGGAAATGAATGCAAGTTTTATTTATTTTATTTTTTTTTTGAAATTGGTGAGAGAGATTAGGAGGGAGAGATTATGAAATATTTTTGTTATTAAATAAATAAATCAGTTAATATTTTTAATCTATTTTGTAAATTAAAAAATTAATAATTTTAGAAAATTGATTAATTTATCCCATTAAGTGATTTAAAATTTTGATAGATATATATATATATAAAATACATAATTATATTACTAAATCATAATTCAAATTTAGATGTTATATTTTTTTTTGAGATCTATAGCTAAATTCTTATCTTCTTTATTTTTGTGTGTAACCATAGTGTATGAGAGAAATTGAAAAATGTGCGGCAGTAATTATGAGAGAAGTCAAAAGGGATTGTGGGTTGGGAGAAGTTAATAAATGTTGAGGTTGGGTTGGGAGAAACAATAAATGCTAAGTTTTTTTTTGGTTAAATCAAAAAATTAAAAAATTAGGATTAGGATATTGGAGCTCTCACAAGGCTTGTGAGTTAAAAACTCCCTTTTGCTTAATATATAGTATAGATAAAATTATAATTTTTTTAACATTTCTCAAGGAAAAAGAAAAAGAAAAGGTAATTGCACCCCAATGTAAGTCAAGAAGAAAAAAAAATGCATATTCATAAAGTTTATGGTTTTAATTATTAATATTTATAGAAAAATGTACTCATTTACAATTATTTTTTAAAACCTCCCCATGTTTTTCAAAAAAAAAAAGAAAAAAGAAAAAAATGAAGAGTGAGAGAGACTCATTATCTTATGTTTGGGGAAAAAAAAAATCTATACTATATATTAAGCAAAATGGGGTTTTTAACCTCAAGGCCTGTAGGAGCTTCAATATTTCAATCTGAATTTTCTAAATTTTTTATTAAAAAAAAACTCAGCATTTATTGATTTGGTCAAAATTCTCTGATCAGCATTTATTAACTTTTTTCAATCCACATGCCTGCATTTATTGATACAATCCCCTGATCAGCATTTAAAATCTCCTCATACAAATAATTATAAATACAATCCGTGTATAGTTACTGCAGTACCCTTTTTAACTTCTCTCATACACTATGGTCAGTGATAAGATTGCTAAATTATTTTTATAAAAAATCTTTAAAAACATAATTTATATATTAAAAAAAATCTAAAACAAATATAAATATCTATAATTATTCCGTGCATAGCACGGGTGATAAGTTAGTATCTATCTATACTATATATTAAGCAAATGGAGGTTTTTAACCCCAAGCCTTGTGGGAGCTCCAATCTCCCAATCTAAATTTCTTGATTTTTTTATTTAAAAAAAAAAAAAAAAACCTTAGCATTTATTAACTTCTCCCAACTCCTAAGTCTTACCCTCATAATAACACTTTAATGCATTAAGAACAAGCATAAAAAAAATTCTTTGATATCCAACACATATGAATTCCTTGAAAAGTTCCAACACATATGATTATTATCCCTCATAATAATACTTTAATGCATTAAGAACAAGTATAAAAAAAATTTCTTGAAAAGTCCAACACATATGATTATTATCAAAATATTAAATTTTAATATAATATAATAAAAAAAGAAGACATTTAATTCCTTGAAAAGTCCAACACATATGATTATTATCAAAATATTAAACTTTAATATAATATAAAAAGGAAAAAAGAAGACATTTTAAAAAAAAAAAGACATTTAAAAATCGCAATTCACATGTATAGATAATTGTAAATATATTAAGGAAAAGGGGGTTTCTAAACCCCAAGCCTTGTGGGAGCTCCAATCTCTCAATCTTAATTTTAAAAATTTTTGATTTAAAAAAAAAAA
This sequence comes from Camellia japonica, assembly GCA_030407325.1. Classification (NCBI taxonomy): domain Eukaryota; kingdom Viridiplantae; phylum Streptophyta; class Magnoliopsida; order Ericales; family Theaceae; genus Camellia; species Camellia japonica. Next base: position 27,968 of record JAPPVO010000983.1, on the reverse strand, counting down.
AAACCTCAGCATTTATTGATTTGGTCAAAATCTCCTGATCAGCATTTATTAACTTTTTCCAATCCACATGCCTGCATTTATTGATTTGGTTAAAATCCCTGATTAGCATTTAAAATCCCCTCATACAAACAGTTATAGATATAGCTCGTGTATAGTTACTGCAGTAGCCTTTTTAATTTCTCCTGTACACTATGATTAGTGATAAGATTGTTAAATTATTTTTATAAAAAATCTTAAAAAACATAATTTATATATTAAAAAAAATTAAAACAAATATAAATATATATAATTATCTCGTGCATAACACGGGTGATAGGAAGGAAAATGGGTTTTCTAACCCACAAGTCTTGTGGAGACTCCAATATCTCAATCTTAATTTTTTAATGTTTTGATTTTTTTTATAAAAAAAAAAACTCAACATTTATTAACTTCTCCCAACCCACAAGCCTTTTGGGAGATTTGGTCAAAATTCTCTCATAATGAAACTTTAATACATTAAGGACAAGTATAACAAAATTTCCTTGAAAAGTCCAACACTTATCATTATTATCAAAATATTAAGCTTTAAAATAAATAACTTTTGATGTAAATGTCGATTTTTAATAAAATTAGTATTTTTAGAATTCTCTCATTAAGATCTATCAAATAAGATCTATGTTGACTATGAATTTTTTTTTTTAAAAAAAATTATTACCGTTGAAATTGATGTAAATAATAATAGTAACATGTTACTCTGTTTAACAGTAACATGTTACTTTGTCTGACAGTAACATGTTACTCTGGCAATATTATTCTAGAACAAAAAAAATATATATATATATATATTTTACTTTGTCCTTACTCAATTATGTGTCTTATCCTTAGAGGGTTTATGAAGCAAAATAAATTGGGTTGGGGGGGGTTCTTAACCCACAAGCCTTATGGGAGCTCTAATATCTCAATCTTAATTTTCTAAATTTTTTATTTAAAAAAAAAAAGTCAGCATTTATTGACTTCTCCCATATCTATTCCTACACACTGTTCAACTTCTCTCCTACATTAAGTTAGTGATGGGATTGTTAAATTATTTTTATAAAAAAATCTTTAAAAAAATAATTTGTATATTAAAAAAAATCTAAAACAAATATAAATTCTTATTAAATCTATCTATCTATCTATCTATCTATCTATCTATCTATTATATAAGTAAAAAGAGGTTTCTAACACAAGTCTTGTGGAAGTTTCAATATCTCAAACTAAAATTTCTAATTTTTTGATTTTAAATAATTAAAAAAATCCTCTATAGCTCTCATTTAAGAAAAAAAAATAATAATAATAATAATTAATTAATATCTCTTGATTTATGACTTTCAAATGGAAAGTATATCAAATATATAAAATAAAAAAATAGAATGTATAATCCATTTCAAAATTCAAATTTGAGGAGCACTAAATATGGAAAGCATTCTATTAATTTAAATTTAAAATTATAATGATTTATCCTATAATATATAAGTTTTAAAACATTCCATGATTTATCTATATATCTATACACTATTATAGTTGCAAAATATTGTCATTTCGTTAAGGTTGAAAGTTATAATTCTTTTTTCTCATTTTTTTTTATTTTGTTTAATTTTTTGTTAATATGTGTTACAATATGATTGGTCTATAAATTAATTTTATAGTCTATAAATTAATTTTATATTCTTAAAAGAAAATTTCCAATTTGGATTCTTACTTAAATTATGTTACTATAATTGGAATAAGATCAATATTCATTCCTTAAATTTTGCATCCTTTATTAAATTATAAAATAAATTTTCAAATTTAAATTCTTCTTCAAAATATATTAATACAATTAGAATGAGATCAATATTCACGTGTGTCATAATATTAAAAAAATATATTAAAAAATATTATTGTTCAAATCCTTATAGTTTAGAAGGATATAATTTTTTCTATAAAATTTAAAACAAAAAAAAAATATTAATAGCAATTAATAATTTGAACACATGTATTTAAAACAAATTATATTTAGACCAATAATATTATGACACACGTGAATATTGATCTCATTCTAATTGTATTAATATATTTTGAAGAAGAATTTAAATTTGAAAATTTATTTTATAATTTAATAAAGGATGCAAAATTTATGGAATGAATATTGATCTCATTCCAATTATAGTAACATAATTTAAGTAAGAATCCAAATTAGAAATTTTCTTTTAAGAATATAAAATTAATTTATAGACTATAAAATTAATTTATAGACCAATCATATTGTAACACATATTAACAAAAAATTAAACAAAATAAAAAAAATGAGAAAAAAGAATTATAACTTTCAACCTTAACGAAATGACAATATTTTGCAACTATAATAGTGTATAGATATAGATAAATCATGGAATGTTTTAAAACTAATATATTATAGGATAAATCATTATAATTTTAAATTTAAATTAATAGAATGTTTTCCATATTTAGTGCTCCTCAAATTTGAATTTTGAAATGGATTATACATTCTATTTTTTTATTTTATATATTTGATATACTTTCCATTTGAAAGTCATAAATCAAGAGATATTAATTAATTATTATTATTATTTATTTTTTTGCTTAAATGAGAGCTATAGAGGATTTTTTTAATTATTTAAAATCAAAAAATTAGAAATTTTAGTTTGAGATATTGAAACTTCCACAAAACTTGTGTTAGAAACCTCATTTTACTTATATAATAGACTAGCCTATTACCCGTGCTATGCACGAGATAATTATAGATATTTATATTTGTTTTAGATTTTTTTTAATATATAAATTATGTTTTTTAAGATTTTTTTTCTTATCACTAACCATAGTGTATGGAGGAAGTTGAAAAGGGTACTGCAGTAACTGTACACGAATTGTATCTATAATTATTTGTATAAGGGGATTTTAAATGCTGATCAAGGGATTTTGACCAAATCAATAATTGCAGGCATGTGGAAAGATATGTTGATTGAAAAAAGTTAATAAATGCTAATCAAGGGATTTTGACCAAATCAATAAATGCTGAGTTTTTTTCTTTTTAAATAAAAATTTTAAAAATTCAGATTGGGATATTGAAGCTTCCATAGGCCTTGGGGTTAAAATCCCCATTTTGTTTAATATATAGTATAGATATAGATAGATAGATAGATATATCTTTTTTATTTTTTATTTTTTATTTTTGTGTGGTTTCTATTCGGGTATTTTTTTTTTCAATTATTTAAGATGGAGTTGTGGGTATCTTTTTTTTAAAAATTTAATTTATCTGTGGTTTTCATTTGTTTTTAATTATTATTATTTAGGTAAGTTATGATGTGAGTTAGATATGTGATAGACATGTGAGTTTTATTGATTTAAAGTTTATTTAGATAAACTTTAAAGATTTTTTTTTAGTTTTTAAGTTTTTTTTGTTATGTTATAATATAATATATATAGTATAGGTAGATATCTAGAACTTTAATAGAAAATATTATCTGATTTTTTGGGGAAGAGAAAATGAATGCAAGTTTTAATATTTTTTTTTTGAAAATTTGTGAGAGAGATTAGGAGGGAGAGATTATGAAATATTTTTGTTATTAAATAAATAAATCAGCCAATAGTTTTTTTTAATCAATTTTGTAAATTAAAAATCAATAATTTTGAAAAATTGATTAATTTGTCCCATTAAGTAATTTAAAATTTTGATAGATATACATAAAAAAAATACATAATTATATTATTAAATCACAATTCAAATTTAGATGTTATATCTTTTTGAGATCTATAGCTAAATTCTTATCTTTTTTTTTTTAATTTTTGTGTGTAACCATAGTGTATGGGAGAAATTGAAAAGGGTATTGCAATCATTATGAGAGAAGTCAAAAGGGATTGTGGGTTGGGAAAAGTCAATAAATGCTGAGGTTGGGTTAGGAGAAGTCAATAAATGCTGAGGTTTTTTTTTTTTTTAAATCAAAAAATTAGAAAATTAGGATTAGGAGATTGGAGCTCCTATCTGATTTTTTGGGGAAGAGAAAATGAATGCAAGTTTTAATATTTTTTTTTTTGAAAATTTGTGAGAGAGATTAGGAAAGAGAGATTATGAAATATTTTTGTTATTAAATAAATAAATCAGTCAATAGTTTTTTTTAATCTATTTTGTAAATTAAAAATCAATAATTTTGAAAAATTGATTAATTTGTCCCATTAAGTGATTTAAAATTTTGATAGATATACATAAAAAAAATACATAATTATATTATTAAATTATAATTCATTTTTAGATCATTGGGGTTAAAAACCCCTTTTGCTTAATATATAGTATAGATAGCTAAGTTCTTATCTTTTTTATTTTTTATTTTTGTGTGTAACCATAGTTTAAGGAGAAATTGAAAAATATGTTGCAATAATTATGAGAGAAGTCAAAATGGATTGTGGGTTGGAAAAAGTCAATAAATGCTGAGGTTGGGTTGGGAGAAGTCAATAAATGCTGAGGTTTTTTTTTTTTTAAAATCAAAAAATTAGAAAATTAGGATTAGGAGATTGGAGCTCCCACAGGCCTTGGGGTTAAAAACCCCTCCTTTTTTTTTTAAATCAAAAAATTAGAAAATTAGGATTAGGAGATTGGAGCTCCTATCTGATTTTTTGGGGAAGAGAAAATGAATGCAAGTTTTAATATTTTTTTTTGAAAATTTGTGAGAGAGATTAGGAGAGAGAGATTATGAAATATTTTTATTATTAAATAAATAAATCAGTCAATAATTTTTTTAATCTATTTTGTAAATTAAAAATCAATAATTTTGGAAAATTGATTAATTTGTCCCATTAAGTGATTTAAAATTTTGATAGATATACATAAAAAAAAAATACAGAATTATATTATTAAATTATAATTCATTTTTAGATGTTATATCTTTTTGAGATTTATAGCTAAATGCTTATCTTTTTTATTTTTTATTTTTGTGTGTAACCATAGCTTAAGCGAGAAATTGAAAAGGATGTTGCAATAATTATGAGAGAAGTCAAAAGGGATTGTGGGTTGGGAAAAGTCAATAAATGCTGAAGTTGGGTTGGGAGAAGTCAATAAATGCTGAGTTTTTTTTTTTTTTTTTAAATCAAAAAATTAGAAATTAGGATTAGGAGATTGGAGCTCCCACAGGCTTTGGGGTTAAAACCCCTTTTGCTTAATATCTAGACTAGCCTATCACCCGTGCTATGCACGGGATAATTATAGATATTTATATTTGTTTTAGATTTTTTTTAATATATAAATTATGTTTTATAAGATTTTTTATAAAAATAATTTAACAATCTTATCACTAACCATAGTGTATGGGAGAAGTTGAAAAGGGTACTGCAGTAACTATACACGGATTGTATCTATAATTATTTGTATGAGGGGATTTTAAATGCTGATAAGGGGATTTTGACCAAATCAATAAATGTAGGCATGTGGAAAGACATGTGGATTGAAAAAAGTTAATAAATGCTGATCAGGAGATTTTGACCAAATCAATAAATGCTGAGTTTTTTTTTTTTTTTTTAATAAGAATTTCAGAAAATTCAGATTGGGATATTGAAACTCCCACAGCCCTTGGGGTTAAAAACCTCATTTTGCTTAATATATAGTATAGATATAGATAATATAATATATAATATATATATATAGATTATAAGATGAGAGAAATAAAGTGCTATCTTATTATAATGGAGGAGATCTTATAAAAAAAACGTGTAGACATGAATGCCCTCCTATTTTATTGTGTTTACAATTATTTATATATGTGAATTGTGATTTTTAATTTTTTTTAAATGTCTTCTTTTTTTCCTTTTTTATATTATATTAAAGTTTAATATTTTGATAAATCATATGTGTTGGACTTTTTAAGGAATTAAATTTCTTTTTTTTATTATATTATATTAAAGTTTAATATTTTGATAATAATCATATGTGTTGAACTTTTCAATAAATTTTTTTTTATGTTTGTTCTTAATGCATTAAAGTGTTATTATGAGGGATAATAATCATATGTGTTGGGACTTTTCAAGGAATTCATATGTGTTGGATTTCAAAGAATTTTTTTTATGCTTGTTCTTAATGCATTAAAGTGTTATTATGAGGGTAAGACTTGGGAGTTGGGAGATGTTAATAAATGCTAAGATTTTTTTTTTTTAAATCAAAAAATCAAGAAATTTAGATTGGGAGATTGGAGCTCCCAGAAGGCTTGGGGTTAAAAACCCCCTTTTGCTTAATATATAGTATAGATATTAAGCAAAATGGGGTTTTTAACCCCAAGGTCTGTGGGAGCTTCAATATTCCAATCTGAATTTTCTAAATTTTTTATTTAAAAAAAAAAAAAACTCAGCATTTATTGATTTTGTCAAAATTCCCTTATCAGCATTTAAAATTCCCTCATACAAATAATTATGGATACAATCTGTGTATAATTACTGCAGTACCCTTTTTAAGTTCTCTCATACACTATATATTAAGCAAAATGGGGTTTTTAACCCCAAGGTCTGTGGGAGCTTCAATATTCCAATCTGAATTTTCTAAATTTTTTATTTAAAAAAAAAAAACTCAGCATTTATTGATTTTGTCAAAATTCCCTTATCAGCATTTAAAATTCCCTCATACAAATAATTATGGATACAATCTGTGTATAATTACTGCAGTACCCTTTTTAATTTCTCTCATACACTATGGTTAGTGATAAGATTGTTAAATTATTTTTATAAAAAATCTTAAAAAACATAATTTATATATTAAAAAAAATCTAAAACAAATATAAATGCTGATGTTGATGAATTAAATGTCATAATGCTATCAATGTTGCCTGGAGAATCTCGAAAATACCTAAGTGCAGATACGATATGTCCAGCTGAGGGTGAGAACATTGACGAAGGCATGCATCCACCAGAGTTATTGCACTCATTAAATTTTCCAGGAATTCCAAGTCATTGCCTTGAACTCAAAAAGGGAGCACCTATAGTGCTACTGAGAAATCTCAATCAATCTCAAGGTCTATGTAATGGCACCCGTCTTATTGTTGAGAAAATGAGAGATAAAGTGATTGAGGCACGAGTGATTACGGGTTCGAATATTGGGGAAGGAGTCTTCATTCCACGTATCATTTTATCACCATCTACCACACATTCACCTGTCCCGATTAAAAGAAGACAATTTCCCATAAAATTAGCATTTGCAATGACCATAAACAAAAGTCAAGGTCAGACTTTAAAAAAAGTTGGTGTATACCTTCCTAATCCAGTATTCTCCCATGGTCAGTTATATGTTGCCTTATCGCGTGTTACCACACCATCAGGCTTGAAGATATTGATTGTTAATAAGGTTGACCAACCGTCAAATTACACAAAAAATGTTGTATATCGTGATGTCCTTGATGGCATTTGAAGATTGAAATAAAATGTCTTTTCAAAATTTGAATGACTGTGTTTTTTTATTCTTTAATTATACAATACTTACTACTCTAAATTCTAAATCTTATCCAAAATATTACATTTAGTATACAAAAAATTGGATGATCTAATCTTCTTCTTTTTTTTCATTTTCATTTAATAAAAATAATTAAAAAACTTACCCTTACAAAATATGTTTGTATAATAATTCATTACTTATTTTTTCTATTTTATCATAATGTAAACTTAACAATTTTTATTTTTTTTTTATCAAAAATTCTTAATATTTTCATTTTCAAATTTCTTAAGATCTATAGATACATTGTATAAAAATTATAAATTCATATTTTGCTCATATGCATCTACATTGTCAATAGGTGATAGAATTATCAAATATCCATATTTTGCTGATTTACATCCATATGCAAGTAATTGGAGGGTCAAAGCAAAGTTAGTCAGGTTGTTATCTGTGACTAATCGTCCTGGGGGAAATATGACATTCAGAATGATTTTTGTTGATGAACAGGTATTTACAACTCTTATCATGAGATAATTGTTAAATATTTGTTTTATATTATGTTAAAAATGTGTACTTATTAACTTTTTTGAAAGGGTGATGCCATGGAAGGAACTGTATGCTCTGAGGAATATGATTACTTCAAAGAACATTTAATTGAGGGAAAAATATATTGTTTTGGAGGAGTTCATATTACATTGGCTGATGAGAAATTCAAGTTGGTGCCATATTATTATAAGATGTCTTTTACTAATGATACAACAATTGTGGACATACTTGATCATGATAATAATATACCATTTCAGTGGTATTTTCTTAAAAAATTATCAGACATTGGCCAATTTCTTCATCAAGATGTTCAATTAATAGGTACGTTACTTTTACTAAATGATACTTATCTAGATTATATACTTACATAGTTTATTACCAATACAAAAAATTTATGACCATCAAAACAATAAACATGCAAATGCTAAAATATGCAGATGTGATTGGCTTGGTTGTTAGTGTAACTGAATGTTAAGGTATTGCAAATCATGATAATTACAAGAGAGAGATTCTACTACTTGATACAAGGTATGATACTATAACATATTTCTGTGTCTTTACCAAATTTGAAATACTCTACGAATTATATTTTTTTCCCTAATCTCAACTCTTTTTTTTTTTAATTGTAAAAACAGTTTCACATTGGTAAGACTAACTCTATGGGATGTGTTTGCAACAACTGATGGCATGCAACTATATCATACTCTAGAGAATGATAATATTTTGTTTGCCACTGGATTAACAGTTAAAGATTATCATGGTAGGATTACTTTTTATTCATTTTTAAAATATCTACATGCATATACAAATATTGATATTAATAAATTATCTTTTCTCAACTTCTAGGTCCATGTCTCGCTACATGCAAATACAGCAAGTTATATATTAATCATTCATTCCGTTATACAAATCATATTCGAGTGTGGTATATTATAATTGTATAATATTAATTAATTATATATGACAATATAATTCTCACAATTATATATATATATATATATTGACATGTTTATCTAGGCTTGCTATGAATCCTATATCACAAAAGTTGGTATCTTGGAATCGAAAAAATGGATTCTCAATTTCACAGTCATTGACAATATCAAATGCCAAAAGAATTCGAATATGTGATTTTGCACCCATGCCAAAGGTAAGAATTGTTATCATCCCAATTAATGAAAATTAAACGATATGTATATAATTTGTTTATAGAGCGATTAATTTATGTTTTTTCAAATATTTTGTAGGTCTCATATTTTCGAATACTTGGGTACATCGAACAGATTGATGTTGACAACCTTTGGATTGATTTGTGCAAAAGTTGCTATCAAAAAGTTGAATATCATTATGGTCACATTGTTTGTCGTCACTGCCTACATGATGATATTGATATTATAACAAGGTAATTTTCTTTAGGTAAATAATTACTATGTACAATAATAATTCAAACTTAACAAGTGTTTTAATTTTTTATTAGGTACAATATTTCCTTTTAACAAGTGTCTTTTTTTTTTGGTTGATAAGATACAATGTTAACCTTGTGGTCAAAGACAGTACTGGTTCAATAAATCTCACTGTTCAAGATAAACGGGCAGAGTTTATTTTGCGATGTCAACCATCATATTTGAAGAATATGAGATCAAAGGTAGGAAATTGTAAAATTTATTATAAATAACTTATTCTTACTTTTTCAAACACAAAGTTATAATTCCAAAATTTTATAGGATAATGGCGTTAGAATGATTAAAGATTATATTGCGTCATGCCAAGATCGTGCCTATGCATTTATCATACATGTACCAACAATGTCACGTCAACTAGATTGTGCACCGTGCGTGACCTTTGTTTTAAAGATAGATTGGTCTGAAGAATGTCTATACCTTTCAGAAAGTAAAAAAAAATAAAAAATGTAAGTATAACATTTTTACTTTACAACATTTTATAAATACATAATATATGTATTGTTCATTAATTATAATACTAACTATCATGTTGACAATACAGGAATGTTGATGGAATACCTACAACAATTTAGATTTTAGTTATTTTTTGTTTTACTTATTCAGTGAATTTCTAACAAATGTAATAAATTCTTATTTTTATTACTTTAATTATGCAATGTCAATATTTTATTTTAAAATTACATATATTTTATCCTAACAATTTAAAAATATGTTTGACATAACTATGAATGGTTTTTTTTTTTTTTAAAAAAAAAAAAAAATTAATCCCGTGCATAGCACGGGTGATAGGCTAGTATATATATATATATATATATATATATATTTAAAAATCACAATTCACATATATAGATAATTGTAAACACAATAAAATAGGAGGGCATTCATGTCTACACGTTTTTTTTATAAGATCTCCTCCATTATAATAAGATAGCACTTTATTTCTCACATCTTATAATATCTATAATTATTCCGTGCATAGCACGGGTGATAGGCTAGTACTATCTATTAATCAAAAATGGATTTTTAACCCCAAGCCTTGTGGGAGCTCCAATCTCCCAATCTAAATTTCCTGATTTTTTGATTTAAAAAAAAAAAAAAAACTTAGCATTTATTAACTTCTCTCAACCCCTAAATCTTACCATCATAATAACACTTTAATGCATTAAGAACAAACATAAAAAAAATTATTTGAAATCCAATACATATGAATTCTTTAAAAAGTCCCAATACATATAATTATTATCCCTCCTAATAATACTTTAATGCATTAAGAACAAACATAAAAAAAATTTCTTGAAAAGTCCAACATATATGATTATTATCAAAATATTAAACTTTAATATAATATAATAAAAAAAAGAAGACATTTAATTTCTTAAAAAGTCTAACACATATGATTATTATCAAAATATTAAACTTTAATATAATACAAAAAAAGAAAAAAAAGAAGACATTTAAAAAAAAAAAAAGACATTTAAAAATCGCAATTCACATATATAGATAATTGTAAATATATTAAGAAAAAGAGGGTTTCTAAACCCAAAGTCTTGTGGGAGCTCCAATCTCTCAATCTTAATTTTCTAAATTTTTGATTTAAAAAAAAAAAACTCAGTATTATTAATTTGGTCAAAATTCTCTGATCAGCATTTATTAACTTTTTCCAATCCATATGTCTGCATTTATTGATTTGGTCAAAATTCCTGATTAGCATTTAAAATCCCCTCATACAAATAATTATAGATACAGCCCGTGCATAGTTACTGCAGCAGTCTTTTCTAATTTCTCCTGTACACTATGGTTAGTGATAAGATTGTTAAATTATTTTTATAAAAAATCTTTAAAAACATAATTTATATATTAAAAAACATTTAAAACAAATATAAATATCTATAATTATCCCGTGCATAGCACGGGTGATAGGCTAGTATAGTATAGATAAATAGATAGATAGATAGATTTAATAAGAATTTATATTTGTTTTAGATTTTTTTTAATATGCAAATTATTTTTTTAAAGATTTTTTTATAAAAATAATTTAACAATCCCATCACTAACTTAATGTATGAGAGAAGTTGAACAGTGTGTAGGAATATGTATGGGAGAAGTCAATAAATGCTGACTTTTTTTTTTAAATAAAAATTTAGAAAATTAAGATTGAGATATTGGAGCTCCCATAAGGCTTGTGGGTTAAGAACCCCCCAACCCAATTTATTTTGCTTCATAAACCCTCTAAGGATAAGACACATAATTGAGTAAGGACAAAGTAATATATATATATATATATATATTTTTTTTTTTGTTCTAGAACAATATTGCCAGAGTAACATGTTACTGTCAGACAAAGTAACATATTACTGTTAAACAGAGTAATAAAAAAAATTCTTTGAAATCCAACACATATGAATTCCTTGAAAAGTCCCAACACATATGATTATTATCCCTCATAATAACATTTTAATTCATTAAGAACTAGCCTATCACCCATGCTATGCACGGGAATATTATAGATATTTATATTTGTTTTAGATTTTTTTTAATATATAAATTATGTTTTTTAAGATTTTTTTCTTATTCCTAACCATAGTGTATGGGGGAAGTTGAAAAGGGTACTGTAGTAACTATACACGAATTGTATCTATAATTATTTGTATAAGGGGATTTTAAATGTTGATCAGGGAATTTTGACCAAATCAATAATTGCAAGCATGTGGAAAGATATGTGGATTGAAAAAAGTTAATAAATGCTAATTAGGGATTTTGACCAAATCAATAAATGCTGAGTTTTTTTTTTTTTTAAATAAAAATTTAAAAATTCAGATTGGGATATTGAAGCTTCCATAGGCTTTGGGGTTAAAAACCCCCTTTTGCTTAATATTAGTATAGATATAGATAGATAGATAGATATATATATTTTTTTATTTTTATTTTGTGTGGTTTATATTCGGGTATCTTTTTTTTTAAATTTAATTTATTTGTGGTTTCCATTTGTTTTAATTATTATTATTTAGGTAAGTTATGATGTGAGTTAGATATGTGATAGACATGTGAGTTTTATTGATTTAAAGTTTATTTAGATAAACTTTAAAGATTTTTTTAGTTTTTTAGTTTTTTTTTTGTATTTAATATAATATATAAAATATAGGTAGATATCTAGAACTTTAATAGAAAATATTATCTGATTTTTTGGGGAAAAGAAAATGAATGCAAGTTTTAATTTTTTTTTTTTGAAAATTTGTGAGATAGATTAGGAGGGAGAGATTATAAAATATTTTTGTTATTAAATAAATAAATCAGTCAATAGTTTTTTTAATCTATTTTGTAAATTAAAAATCAATAATTTTGAAAAATTGATTAATTTGTCCCATTAAGTAATTTAAAATTTTGATAGATATACATTAAAAAAAATACATAATTATATTATTAAATCATAATTCAAATTTAGATGTTATATCTTTTTGAGATCTATAGCTAAATTCTTATCTTTTTTTTTTTTAATTATTGTGTGTAACTATAGTATATGGGAGAAATTGAAAAGGGTGTTGTAATAATTATGAGAGAAGTCAAAAGGGATTGTGGGTTGGGAAAAGTCAATAAATGCTAAGGTTGGATTGGGAGAAGTCAATAAATGCTGAGGTTTTTTTTTTTTTTAAATCAAAAAATTAGAAATTAGGATTAGGAGATTGGAGCTCCTATTTGATTTTTTTGGGGAAGAGAAAATGAATGCAAGTTTTAATATTTTTTTTTGAAAATTTGTGAGAGAGATTAAGAGAGAGATTATGAAATATTTTTGTATTAAATAAATAAATCAGTCAATAGTTTTTTTAATCTATTTTGTAAATTAAAATTCAATAATTTTGGAAAGATTAAGTTGTCCCATTAAATGATTTAAAATTTTGATAGATATACATAAAAAAAATACATAATTATATTATTAAATCATAATTCAAATTTAGATGTTATATCTTTTTGAGATCTATAGCTAAATTCTTATATTTTTTATTTTTTTTTTGTGTGTAACCATAGTTTATGGGAAAAATTGAAAAGGATGTTGCAATAATTATGAGAGAAGTCAAAAGGGATTGTGGTTGGGAAAAGTCAATAAATGCTGAGTTGGGTTGGGAGAAGTCAATAAATGCTGAGGTTTTTTTTTTTTTTAAATCAAAAATTTAGAAAATTAGGATTAGGAGATTGGAGCTCCTACAGGCCTTGGAGTTAAAAACCCTTTTTGCTTAATATAGTACTAGCTTATCACCCGTGCTATGCACGGGACAATTATAAATATTTATATTTGTTTTAATTTTTTTTAAATGTATAAATTTATTTTTTAAGATTTTTTATAAAAAATTTAACAATCTTATCACTAACCATAGTATACAGGAGAAATTAAAAAGGCTACTGCAGTAACTATGCACGGGCTGTATCTATAATTATTTGTATGAGGGGATTTTAAATGCTAATCAGGAATTTTGACCAAATCAATAAATACAGGTATGTGGATTGAAAAAAGTTAATAAATGTTAATCAGGGAATTTTGACCAAATCAATAAATGCTGAGGGTTTTTTTTTTTTTAAATCAAAAATTTTGAAAATTAAAATTGAGAGATTGGATCTCCCACAAGGCTTGGGGTTTAGAAACCCCATTTTTCTTAATATATTTACAATTATCTATATACATGAATTGCGATTTTTAATTTTTTTTTTTTAAATGTCTTTTTTTTTTCCTTTTTTATATTATATTAAAATTTAATATTTTGATAATAATCATATGTATTGGACTTTTCAAAGAATTAAATGTTTTCTTTTTTTATTATATTATATTAAAATTTAATATTTTGATAATAATCATATGTATTGAACTTTTCAAGAAATTTTTTTTTGCTAGTTCTTAATGCATTAAAGTGTTATTATGAGGGATAATAATCATATGTGTTGAGACTTTTCAAGGAATTCATACTAGCCTATCACCCGTGTTATGCACGGGATAATTATAATTATAGATATTTATATTTGTTTTAAATTTTTCTTTAATATATAAATTTTGTTTTTAAGATTTTTTATAAAAATAATTTAACAATCTTATCACTAACTATAGTGTATGGGAGAAGTTGAAAATGGTACTGCAGTAACTATACACGGATTGTATCTATAATTATTTGTATAAGGGGATTTTAAGTGCTGATCAGGGAATTGTATCTATAAACGCAGGCATGTGGAAAGACATGTGGATTAAAAAAATTAATAAATGTTGATCAGGAGATTTTGACCAAATCAATAGATGCTAAGTTTTTTTTTTTAATAAAAAATTTAGAAAATTTAGATTGGGATATTGAAGCTCCCACAAGCCTTGGCGGTTAAAAACCCCATTTTGCTTAATATATATAGTATAGATAGCATATCACACGTGCTATGCACGAATTGTATTTACAATTATCTATATATGTGAATTGCGATTTTTAAATCTTTTTTTTTTTTTTTTAAATGGCTTCTTTTTTTCCTTTTTTATATTATATTAAAGTTTAATATTTTGATAATAATCATATGTGTTAGAGTTTTCAATGATTTAAATGTCTTCTTTTTTTATTATATTATATCAAAGTTTAGTATTTTGATAATAGTCATCTGTGTTGGAATTTTCAAGAATTTTTTTTTATACTTATTCTTAATGCATTAAAGTGTTATTATGAGGAATAATAATCATATGTGTTGGGACTTTTCAAAGAATTTATATGTGTTGGATTTTAAAGAATTTTTTTTATGTTTGTTCTTAATGCATTAAAATGTTATTATTAGGGTAAGACTTGGGGGTTGGGATAAGTTAATAAATGCTCAAGTTTTTTTTTTTAATAAAAAAATTAAGAAATTTCGATTGGGAGATTGAAGCTCCCACGAGACTTGGGGTTAAAAACCTCATTTTATTTAATATATAGTATAGATAGATATGTTGGATTTCAAATAATCTTTTTTATGCTTGTTCAATGCATTAAAGTGTTATTATGAGGGTAAGACTTGGGGGTTGGGAGAAGTTAATAAATGCTAAGGTTTTTTTTTTTAAGTCAAAAAATCAAGAAATTTAGATTGGGAGATTGGAGCTCCCACAAGGCTTAGGGTTAAAAACCCCCTTTTGCTTAATATATAGTATAGATAAATCAGTCAATAGTTTTTTTTAATCTATTTTGTAAATTAAAAATCAATAATTTTGAAAATTTTATTAATTTGTCCCATTAGTGATTTAAAATTTTGATAGATATACATAAAAAAAAATACATAATTATATTATTAAATCATAATTCAATTTAGATGTTATAGAATTCTTGGACTATAACTAAATTATAACTAAATTCTTATCTTTTTTATTTTTTATTTTTTTGTGTAACCATAGTTTATGGGAGAAATTGAAAATGGTATTGCAATAATTATGGGAGAAGTCAAAAGGGATTGTGGTTGGGAAAAGTCAATAAATGCTGAGGTTGGGTTAGGAGAAGTCAATAAATACTAAGGTTTTTTTTTTTAAAATAAAAAATTAGAAATTAGGATTAGGAGATTGGAGCTCCCATAGGCCTTGGGGTTAAAAACCCCTTTTTGCTTAATATATAGTACTAGCATATCACCCGTGCTATGCACGGGATTAAATTTAAATAAAAAAAAATCATTCATAGTTATGTTAACATATTTTTAAATTGTTAGCATAAAATATATGTAATTTTAAAAGAAATATTGACATTGCATAATTAAATAAAAATAAGAATTTATTACATTTGTTCGAAATTCACTGAATAAATAAAACAAAAATAACTAAAATCTAAATTGTTGTGGGCCTTCCATCAGCATTCCTGCATTGTCAACATGATATTTAGTATCATAATTAATGAACAATACATATATTATATATTTATAAAATGTTATAAAGTAAAAAAGTTATACTTACATTTTTTTTTTACTTTCTGAAAGATATAAACATTCTTCAGACCAATCTATATTTAAAACAAAGGTGACGCACGGTGTACAATCTAGTTGACGTGGCATTGTTGGTACAGGTATGATAAATGCACGGTGCACAATTTTGTGAGAGTTTATATTTATCTAACTTTAATCATATTAAAAAATTGAAAAATTAAAAATAAAATTAAAATAGTAAATAAAAAGATTAAATAACATTAAAAATTAGTTAATCACATTTTTTTAACTATTAAACTAACTACAATCACATTAAAAAAAAGAATCATTCAACTAATTACAATCACATTTTTCTTTTGTGTGGAGTTTATCTATTAAAAAATTAAAAATAAAATTAAAATAGTAAATAAAAAGATTAAATAACATTAAAAATTAGTTAATCACATTTTTTTTTAACTATTAAACTAACTACAATCACATTAAAAAAAAGAATCATTCAACTAATTATAATCACATTTTTCTTTTTGTGAGAGTTTATATTTATCTAACTTTAATCATATTAAAAATTGAAAATAAAATTAAAATAGTAAATAAAAAGATTAAATAACATTAAAAATTAGTTGATCACATTTCTTTTAACTATTAAACTAACTACAATCACATTAAAAAAAAGAATCATTCAACTAATTATAATCACATTTTTCTTTTTGTGATGGTTTATATTTATCTAACTTTAATCATATTAAGAAATCAAAAATAAAATTAAAATAGTAAATAAAAAGATTTTACATTAAAAAAAATCATTGAACTAATTTTTGATTAATTACAATATTAAAACAGTAAATAAAAGAAAAAGTTAAGAAGGAGAAATTATAATCACATTTTTCTTTTTGTAAGGGTTTATATTTATCTAACTTTAATCATATTAAAAAATTAAAAATAAAATTAAAATAGTAAACAAAAAGATTAAATAACATTAAAAATTAGTTAATCACATTTTTTTAACTATTAAACTAATTACAATCACATTAAAAAAATAATCATTCAACTAATTACAATCACATTTTTCTTTTTGTGAGAGTTTATATTTATCTAACTTTAATCATATTAAAAAATTAAAAAATTAAAAATAAAATTAAAATAGTAAATAAAAAGATTAAATAACATTAAAAATTAGTTAATCACATTTTTTTTAACTATTAAACTAATTACAATCACATTAAAAAAAGAATCATTCAACTAATTACAATCACATTTTTATTTTTGTGAGAGTTTATATTTATCTAACTTTAATCATATTAAAAAATTAAAAATAAAATTAAAATAGTAAATAAAAAGATTAAATAACATTAAAAATTAGTTAATCACATTTTTTTAACTATTAAACTAACTACAATCACATTAAAAAAAAGAATCATTCAACTAATTATAATCATATTTTTCTTTTTGTGAGAGTTTATTATTAAAAAATTAAAAATAAAATTAAACAGTAAATATAAAGATTAAATAACATTAAAAATTAGTTAATCACATTTTTTTAACTATTAAACTAACTACAATCACATTAAAAAAAAGAATCATTCAACTAATTATAATCACATTTTTCTTTTTGTGAGAGTTTAAAACATTATTTATCTAACTTTAATCATATTAAAAAATTAAATAAAAAGATTAAATAACATTAAAAATTAGTTAATCACATTTTTTTAACTACTAAACTAACTACAATCACATTAAAAAAAAGAATCATTCAACTAACATTAAAAATTAGTTAATCACATTTTTTTAACTATTAAACTAACTACAATCACATTAAAAAAAAAGAATCATTCAACTAATTATAATCACATTTTTCTTTTTGTGAGAGTTTATATTTATCTAACTTTAATGATATTAAAACATTATTTATCTAACTTTAATCATATTAAAAAATTAAATAACATTAAAAATTAGTTAATCACATTTTTTTAACTACTAACTAACTACAATCACATTAAAAAAAAGAATCACATTAAAAAAAGAATCATTTTTCTTTTTGTGAGAGTTTATATTTATCCAACTTTAATCAATTAAAAAATTAAAAATAAATTAAATAATAAATAAAAAGATTCAAAAATAAAATCACAAAAACCATTGAACAATATTAAAACAGTAAACAAAAGAAAAGTTAAGAAGTAGAAATTATAATCACATTTTTCTTTTTGTGAGGGTTTATAAAAAGATTAACATTAAAAGTTAAGGAGAAAACAAAAATAACACTTACTGTTTGCATACGTAGTCACTGAAGTTGAAAGTGTAGAAGTGAGAACTAAAGAAGGAGAAAGCAAAAAGGAAAATCACTGTTAATATTAAAACAGTAAACAAAATAAAAAGTTAAGAAGAAAAAAATAAAAATAACACTTACTGTTTGCATACGTAGTCACTGAAGTTGAAAGTATGAAAGTGATAACTCAAGAAGGAGAAAGCAAAAAGGAAAATCACTGTTTACAATAGGTATGTGAAAAGTTAAGAAAAATATGTGTATTGGAGAAGTTATAAAGGTTTGAAAGAATTTAATAAGTGTTTATTTATTTTTTTTTCAAAAAACAAAACAAAAAAATTAAGAGGGAAAAAAATTAAGAGCCATTTACACAATAGTTACATGGGTCTCTTGGAGATGCAAAAAAATTTATATCTATTTCTAACCCATAAATTTTTGTGGAGTCCCAATATAATATTGGGGTTGCTTGGTGATTGGTTCAAAGATTATAATTACACTATTGATAAATATGGCTCTTAATTTTTTTTCTCTCTTAATTTTTTGTTTTGTTTTTTGAAAAAAAAAACACTTATTAAATTCTTTCAATATAATTTTTTTTCTCTATTAATTTTTTGAAAAGTCCAACACATGATTATTATTAAAATATTAAACTTTATTATAATATAATAAAAAAAAAGATATTTAATTCTTTGAAAAGTCCAACACATATGATTATTATCAAAATATTAAACTTTAATATAATATAAAAAAGGAAAATAGAAGACATTTAAAAAAAAAAAATTAAAAATCACAATTCATATATATAGATAATTGTAAACACAATCCGTGCATAGTACATGTGATATGCTAGTCTATATCTATACTATATATTAAGCAAAAGGGGGTTTTTAACCCCACGCCTTGTGGGAGCTCTAATCTCCCAATCCCTCATAATAATGCTTTAATGTATTAAGAACAATCATAAAAAAAATTCTTTGAAATCCAACACATATGAATTCCTTAAAAAGTTTCAACATATATGATTATTATCCCTCATAATAACACTTTGATGCATTAAGAACAAGCATAAAAAAAAATTCTTGAAAAGCCCAACACATATGATTATTATCAAAATATTAAACTTTAATATAATATAAAATAGGAAAAAAATAATACATTTTAAAAAAAAATATTTAAAAATCACAATTCACATATATAGATAATTGCAAATATATTAAAAAAAAAGGGGTTTCTAAACCCCAAGCCTTGTGGAAGCTCCAATCTCCCAATCTTAATTTTCTAAATTTTTGATTTAAAAAAAAAAAATTTCAGCATTTATTGATTTGGTCAAAATTCCCTGATCAGCATTTATTAACTTTTTCCAATCCACATGCCTGCATTTATTTATTTGGTCAAAATTCCTGATTAGCATCTAAAATCCCCTTATACAAATAATTATAGATACAGCCCGTGCATAGTTACTGCAGTAGCTTTTTTAATTTCTCCTGTACACTATAGTTAGTGATAAGATTGTTAAATTATTTTTATAAAAAATCTTAAAAAATATAATTTATATATTAAAAAAAATTAAAACAAATATAAATATTTATAATTATCCCGTGCATAGCACAGGTGATAAGCTAGTTCACATATATAGATAATTGTAAACACAATCTGTGCATAGCACTGGTGATATGCTAGTCTATACTATATATTAAGCAAAATGGGGTTTTTAACCCCAAGCCTTGTGGGAGCTCCAATCTCCCAATCTAAATTTCCTGATTTTTTAATTTAAAAAAAAAAATCTTAACATTTATTAACTTCTCCCAACTCCCAAGTTTTACCCTCATAATAACACTTTAATGCATTAAGAACAAGCATAAAAACAATTCTTTGAAATCCAATATATATGAATTCCTTGAAAAGTCCCAAAACATATGATTATTATCCCTCATAATAACACTTTAATACATTAACAACAAGTATAAAAAAAAATTCTTGAAAAGCCCAACACATATGATTATTATCAAAATATTAAACTTTAATATAATATAAAATAGGAAAAAAATAATACATTTTAAAAAAAAATATTTAAAAATCACAATTCACATATATAGATAATTGCAAATATATTAAAAAAAAAGGGGTTTCTAAACCCCAAGCCTTGTGGAAGCTCCAATCTCCCAATCTTAATTTTCTAAATTTTTGATTTAAAAAAAAAAAATTTCAGCATTTATTGATTTGGTCAAAATTCCCTGATCAGCATTTATTAACTTTTTCCAATCCACATGCCTGCATTTATTGATTTGGTCAAAATTCCTGATTAGCATCTAAAATCCCCTTATACAAATAATTATAGATACAGCCCGTGCATAGTTACTGCAGTAGCTTTTTTAATTTCTCCTGTACACTATAGTTAGTGATAAGATTGTTAAATTATTTTTATAAAAAATCTTAAAAAATATAATTTATATATTAAAAAAAATTAAAACAAATATAATATTTATAATTATCCCGTGCATAGCACAGGTGATAAGCTAGTTCACATATATAGATAATTGTAAACACAATCTGTGCATAGCACTGGTGATATGCTAGTCTATACTATATATTAAGCAAAATGGGGTTTTTAACCCCAAGCCTTGTGGGAGCTCCAATCTCCCAATCTAAATTTCCTGATTTTTTAATTTAAAAAAAAAAAATCTTAACATTTATTAACTTCTCCCAACTCCCAAGTTTTACCCTCATAATAACACTTTAATGCATTAAGAACAAGCATAAAAACAATTCTTTGAAATCCAATATATATGAATTCCTTGAAAAGTCCCAAAACATATGATTATTATCCCTCATAATAACACTTTAATACATTAACAACAAGTATAAAAAAAAATTCTTGAAAAGTCCAACACATATGATTATTATCAAAATATTAAACTTTAATATAATATAATAATAAATAAAAGACATTTAATTCCTTGAAAAGTCCAACACAGATGATTATTATCAAAATATTAAACTTTAATATAATATAAAAAAGAAAAAAAAAGAAGACATTTAAAAAAAAATATTTAAAAATTACAATTCACATATAGATAATTGTAAACACAATTCGTGCATAGCACGAGTGATATGCTAGTCTATACTTACTATATATTAAGCAAAAGGGGGTTTTTAACCCTAAGGCATGTGGGAGCTCCAATCTCCTAATCCGAATTTTCTAATTTTTTGATTTAAAAAAAAAAAACCTCAGCATTTATTAACTTCTCCCCACCCAACCTTAGCATTTATTGACTTCTCCCAACCCATAATCCCTTTTGACTTCTCTTATAATTATTGCAACACCCTTTTCAATTTCTCCCATACACTATGGTTACACACAAAAATAAAAATAAAAAGATAAGAATTTAGCTATAGATCTCAAAAAGATATAACATCTAAATTTGAATTATGATTTAATAATATAATTATGTATTTTTTTTATGTATATCTATCAAAATTTTAAAACACTTAATGGGACAAATTAATCAAATTTTCAAAATTATTGATTTTTAATTTACAAATATATTAAAAAAAACTATTGACTCATTTATTTATTTAATAACAAAAATATTTCATAATCTCTCCCTCCTAATCTCTCTCACAAATTTTCAAAAAAAAAAATATTAAAACTTGCATTCCGTTTATCTTCCCCAAAAAATCAGATAAATTTTTTTATTAAAATTGTAGATATCTACCTATATTTTATATATTATATTATAGCATAACAAAAAAAACTAAAAAACTAAAAAAAAAATCTTTAAAGTTTATCTAAATAAGTTTTAAATCAATAAAATTACATGTCTATCACATATCTAACTCACATCATAACTTACCTAAATAATAATAATTAAAAACAAATAGAAACCACAGATAAATTAAATTAAAAAAAAAAAGATACCCACAACTCCATCTTAAATAAATTGAAAAAAAAAATACCCGAATAGAAACCACACAAAAATAAAAATAAAAATAAAAAGATATATCTATCTATCTATCTATCTATCTATACTATATATTAAGCAAAAGGGGGTTTCTAACCCCCAAGGCCTGTGGGAGCTCCAATATGCCAATCCTGATTTTCTAATTTATTATTATTTTTTTAAAAAAAATTAACCTCAGCATTTATTAACTTCTCTCAACTCACAAGACTTTTTGACTTCTCTCATAATTACTGTAGTACTTTTTTCAAAACAAATAATTTGTATATTAAAAAAAATTTAAAACAAATATAAATATCTATATCTATATCTATTTATTTATTTATATCTATCTTTAGCCCACAAGTTTTGTGGGAGTTCCAATATCTGAACCTTAATTTTTTTTATTTTTTTTGAAAAAAAAAACTTAGCACTTATTAAATTCTTCAAAGTCTTTTAACTTCTCCAATACATACATTCTTTTTGACTTTTCACATACCTATTGCAAACAGTGAGTCTCCTTTTTGTTTTCTCCTCTTGACTTCTCACTTTTACACTTTCAACTTCACTGACCACGTATGCAAACAGTAAGTCTTCTTTTTGTTTTCTCCTTCTTGACTTTTTCTTTTGTTTACTATTTTAATATTGTAGTTAGATAACGCATAAAAATATTTGTGATTTGTCTGGCGAATAAAAAATTATAATTTGATTTTTTAATATGATTGAAGTTAGATAAATATAAACCCTCACAAAGAGAAAAATGTGATTATAATTAGTTGAATGATTCTTTTTTTTTTAATGGGATTATAATTAGTTTAATAGTTTTTTTTTCATTTATTTATTTTATTATGGAAAAAATGTGATGTGATTGTAGTTTGTTCAATGGTTTTTTTTTTTTAATATGATTGTTATAGTTAGTTCAATGGTTTTTTTTTTTTAAATGTTATTTAATCTTTTTATTTACTATTTTAATTTTATTTTTAATATGATTGAAATTAGATAAATATCTATACTTACTATATATTAAGCAAAATGGGGTTTCTAACCGCCAAGGCCTGTGGGAGCTCCAATATGCCAATCCTAATTTTCTAATTTTTTATTTTTTATTTTAAAAAAAAATTAACCTTAGCATT
The DNA here is from genome assembly GCA_030407325.1 of Camellia japonica. Lineage (NCBI taxonomy): Eukaryota > Viridiplantae > Streptophyta > Magnoliopsida > Ericales > Theaceae > Camellia > Camellia japonica. The sequence goes on along the minus strand of JAPPVO010000983.1, from coordinate 4,311 downwards.
TATTAACTTCTCTCAACTCATAAGACTTTTTGACTTCTCTCATAATTACTGTAGTACTTTTTCCAAAACAAATAATTTGTATATTAAAAAAAATTTAAAACAAATATAAATATCTATATCTATATCTATTTATTTATTTATATCTATCTTTAGCCCACAAGTTTTGTGGGAGTTCCAATATCTGAACCTTAATTTTTTTTATTTTTTTTGAAAAAAAAAACTTAGCACTTATTAAATTCTTCAAAGTCTTTTAACTTCTCCAATACACACACTCTTTTTAACTTTTCACATACCTATTGCAAACAGTGAGTCTCCTTTTTGTTTTCTCCTTCTTGACTTCTCACTTTTACACTTTCAACTTCACTGACCATGTATGCAAACAGTAAGTCTTCTTTTTATTTTCTCCTTCTTGACTTTTTCTTTTGTTTACTATTTTAATAGCGCATAAAAATATTTGTGATTTGTCTGGCGAATAAAAAATTATAATTTGATTTTTTAATATGATCGAAGTTAGATAAATATAAACCCTCACAAAGAGAAAAATGTGATTATAATTAGTTAAATGATTCTGTTTTTTTTAATGTGATTATAATTAGTTTAATAGTTTTTTTTTCATTTATTTATTTTATTATGGGAAAAATGTGATGTGATTATAATTTGTTCAATGGCTTTTTTTTTTTTTAATATGATTGTTGTAGTTAGTTCAATGGTTTTTTTTAAATGTTATTTAATCTTTTTATTTACTATTTTAATTTTATTTTTAATATGATTGAAATTAGATAATATAAACACTCATAAAGAAAAAAATGTGATTGTAGTTAGTTCAATGGTTCTTTTTTTTTTTTAATGTGATTGTAGTTAATCAATGGTTCTTTTTTTCATTTATTTATTTATTTTATTATGGGAAAAATGTGATGTGATTGTAGTTTGTTCAATGGTTCTTTTTTTAATGTGATTTAATCTTTTATTTACTGTTTTAATGGTTTTTCTTTACAATTATTTATGAAAAAAATATGATTGTAGTTAGATAGCATAAAAATATTTGTGATTTGATTTGATTTTTAAAGTACCAATTATTGATAATGATTAGATTGTATTTTTTTAAAAAAAATTGTAATTGATTTTTTTAACTCACTGTGTTTTTTGAAAAAATATTATTGTGTTTTTTTAACTATCAATTCACTTAATTTGTGATTTGATTTTTAACTCACTGTGTTTTTTGAAAAACAAAATGGATTGTACTCATTAGGATCACATAATGTACCAATTATTGATGATGATTAGATTGTATTTTGACCCCCAAAAAAATTGTAATTGAACTTTTTAACTCACTATGTTTTTTGAAAAATAAATTATTGTGTTTTTTAATTATCAATTGACTTAATTTGTGATTGATTTTTTTAATTATTGATGATGATTAGATAGCATTAAAAAATTTGTTATTTGTATGATTGAAGTTATCTCATTTTGTTTATAATTTTATTTTTTAATATGATTGAAATTAGATAAATATAAACACTCACAAAAAGAAAAATGTGATTGTAGTTTGTTCAATAATTCTAAATAATCTTTTTTATTTACTATTTTAATGGTTATTTTTTTCAATTATTTTTTTTATTGTGAGAAAAATGTCATTGTAGTTAGATAGCATTAAAAAAATTGTGATTTGTATGATTGAAGTTATCTCCTTTTGTTTATAATTTGATTTTTTAATATGATTGAAGTTAACTCACAAAAAGAAAAATGTGATTGTTATTTGTTCAATGGCTCTAAATAATCTATATATACTATATATTAAGAAAAAGGGGGTTTTTAACCCCCAAGGCCTGTGGGAGCTTCAATATCCCAATCTGAATTTTCTATATTTTTTATTTTTTATTAAAAAAAAAACTCAGCATTTATTGATTTGGTCAAAATCCCCTGATCAACATTTATTAACCTTTTTTCAATCCACATGTCTTTCCACATTAGTGCATTTATTGATTTGGTCAAAATCCCCTCATACAAATAATTATAGATACAATCCGTGTATAGTTACTGCAGTACCATTTTCAACTTCTCCCATACACTATGGTTAGTGATAAGATTGTTAGATTATTTTTATAAAAAATCTTGAAAAACATAATTTATATATTAAAAAAATCTAAAACAAATATAAATATCTATAATTATCCCGTGCATAGCACGGGTGATAGACTAGTATATATATTAAGAAAAAGGGGGTTTCTAACCCCCTAAGTCTTATGGGAGCTCCAATATCCCAATCTAAATTTCTTGATTTTTTATTAAAAAAAAAAAAAAAACCTTAGCATTTTTTAATTTCTCCCAACCCCCAAGTATAAAAAAAAATTCTTTGAAAAGTCCAAAACATATAAATTTCTTGAAAAGTTCAACACATACGATTATTATCCCTCATAATAATACTTTAATACATTAAGAACAATCATAAAAAAAAATTCCTTGAAAAGTCCAACACATATGAATTTCTTGAAAGTCCAACACATATGATTATTATCAAAATATTACACTTTAATATAATATAATAAAAGAAAAGACATTTAAAAATCACAATTCACATATATAGAAATAATTGTGAAGTACATATGAATTTCTTGAAAAATCCAACGCATGATTATTGTCCTTCATAATAACATTTTAATGATTAAGAACAAGCATGAAAAAAATTCCTTAAAAAGTCCATCACATATGAATTCCTTGAAAAGTTCAACACATATGATTAGTATCAAAATATTAAATTTTAATATAGTATAAAAAAAAGAAAAAAAAAAAAGACCAAATGATGAAACACAATCTGTGTGTGATATGCTAGTAAATAATAATGGGAAAGAGGTGTAAATGGAATAGTCAACACCGTGTGGAGGCCAATCTGAAAAAAATAAAAATAAAATACAAATAAAATAAAAATAAAAATAAAGATAAAAAGGTGAAAACCCAATGACCAATGGTAATTGTCGTATTTTTCAAATGGAGGAGAAATTATTAAATAGGGTAGGTATGCCATGTTATCATGTTAATATGGTGTACTCAATCAATTAAGTTTCAATGAATGTGATAATTATTTGTATAGTTTCTAAAACTACTTCATATATTATCACGTTTTTTTTTTTGGTTCTCTATGTATTGTTCACATTGACTGGATGCATTATTGATGTGAAATTTCAAAATCATGGAACAACTTCTCTGAAGGGTCAAGAGTTAGTTTGAACTTATTTCGATTTAATGATTTAAATTGTTTAAATTTAATATTTTGAGTATGTTGTAAAAAAATTAAGTGCATTGAATATTAGTATCATATGCTTTATTTTTTAAAAAATTGAACAAAAAAAACCATTGATTTTTTTAAAGAAGATATACAAAAATTATAACATAAAACTAAACAATTACCAAACCCGATTTAAGCTTGCTCATGGAGTTTCCTGGCAAAGGGAAGGAAAAAGAGAAAGAAGAGGAGACAATTTGATGTCCACCGTCCAATCACCAGACCAATCAGTAAGGTAAGCTATGGAGATCAATTTCCTCTCATCTACCATCTACCAAAAAATCATTATGTTATGTTTGAAAAGGGAAATAAACATTGGAAACATAAAATAAAGAAAATGATGTGAAAGACGTGCAATTGGAATCTGTGTGAGTGATTTTCCGATCACACTGCCCACCTTAGTAATTCAGTTGTAGAACACAGACAGAATAGATGGCACCCTACTGTCCTGCACAGAAAGAGAAGAATCCCGCGGTGGTTCGCCACCCGGGGGTACTCCGACAATCAAGTCAGTACTCAATATCTCTCAAAGATAAATCAACTATTCAACTCACAAGCTTGAGTATCAAAAAGCATCCCTTAGACCCATGGGGGTGCCTCTCTTTTATAGCCAATACAATCCTAGTCCCACTAGGAGCCTGGCCCTAATGGACTTAGGATTACTGCTAATCTGGGACTCCCAATGGGATTAGGATAAACTCTCTAAGAGTCTTATCTTTACCCAAACTGAAGTCTTCTCCCAATCTAGGACTCTTGTCCATATCCAGGTTGAGTTCCCTATTCTAGGACTCTTGTCCCTTATCCGCTTATCTCGGATTCCGATATCTTCGGAGGTAACCTCGGCCTAGCCGAGATGACCTCGGTACAACGACCAAGACACGTGGCACCTCGGCTGACACGTCGGCGTCACCTTGCCACGTGTTGGTACTCAGAAAATATATCCCCACAACTGCCCCCTAGGTTCTATTACCTCGGCATTCTGAGGTGATGGAACCTATATCTGTTCGTTCATCTGTGCCCCTCTGTCTGAG
>JAPPVO010000981.1:0-15716 GCA_030407325.1 Camellia japonica | reverse complement strand
GGGACACTACCGACTCGTTCCACCTATCCGCGGCGGGAGACATGACGATGACTCCCTACGACTTCTCGGTGCTCACGGCATCGGGGGTAGGGGTGATCGATCCCCTTCGACACCGACATGGACGAGTGGACCGCCGCTCAGATCTACTTGCTTGCGAGGCGCCACCTCTTGCTCGTCCGGGCTTTGTCCGCTACTCCTGGTTCGAGGTGCAGTTCAGAGTGCAGTCTGCGTTGGTGGCGACGGCTCCGATGACCGAGGCGGCTATAGAGCAGTACGCACGCGGCTTTTTGATGTTTTTGCTAGGGACGACCCTCTTCGCCGACCGGGCGAACACCGTGCCTCTCTGCCTACTCAGCGCATGGTGGACGTCCGAGACATCTTGCGTTTCGATTGGGTTGCTGCGGCTCTGGCCACTCTTTACAGGTACATGAGCTCAGTCTCCCGTGGCAGCGGGCAGTTGCTCGGAGGCTACTGGCGAGCTTGGGAGGTACATCTCCTTTTCTGCTTTACATTTCTGTTCTGTACTTTCTGTACTCTGCACACTGCACACACTGTAGTCTGCTTTACACTTGCTGTATACTGCACACACGGTACACACATACTCTACTGTACACTGTTCACACGGTATACTCTGCTCAATACACTGCACAACACACGGCTTTATCATTTCTGCTCTATTCTGTATTCCGCTTGATCCGATAGCTATACTGACATCTGTCTTGCAGTTGTGGGTCTATGCCTACTTTCCCAGGCTGGAGCCAGCGCGGAGACGGAGACTCCTCTAGTCATCCCTTCTCACGCCGCTATGACGGGAGATGCGCCGGGGCCGCGAGAGACTTTCAGCTTCTTTCGTCGCTACTTCGACACCATTACTCCTGCCGAGGTATGTTTTACTTGCAGTTTATTTAAGCTTCACTTTTCCACTGTATATTTGCAATACCAGTAGATAACAACCGTATTTCCATTTCAGATCACCTGGCAGCCGTGGCTCCTCTGCCAGCGATGGTGCGGGATCGGTTTGCCGGCGCCGTTGAGACCTCGCATTACCGGATTTTGCTGGAGGGCCCGGTCTGTGGCTTGGTACCTAGGCGAGCGCTTCTTGCGTCAGACCTTAGGGTTACCTGAGCAGATAGTCCCGTGCATCCTCCTGAGCATATGAGGACACCGAGCGTTTCACCGCTGAGCAGATGGCAGACTACACCATCGGTTGGGAGGCGGACGGCTTCAGAGGCGAGGGCGATTACCCAGAGTACGTCCGGACCTTCATCATGCGGTCGCTGAGCGGTGGTCGCCGAGCTGAGAGAGAGAGACCTGCGGCGCCGGCGGCCGGAGCAGGAGTAGGAGGAGGAGCGCCGAGGAGGGCTCGAGTTCGCGACAGAGGTGGGGTTCAGAGAGGACGGGGGGCCGATTGGCCTGCTCTGCCCACTATGCTGACATACAGAGGGCAGGGTGGGGAGACCTTTCAGATCCCCTTTGCTCCTCCCCCGGCTGGTCATGAGTTGGCCGGTATTCCTGACTTGCCTCCGGTATGTATCACTTCATTTCGTATCTTGCATTGTCATTCCATTTCAGTTTATTTGATATTCCACAGAATACTGATGTATCTGATACTTTTGCAGGCGTCCTCCGAGTACACCCGGCAGTCGTGGAGTTGAATGCCTCCATTATGGATGCTGCAGCGGACCTTCGACTCTTGGCTCTTTACAGCATTCCGGTATGTTTTCTCTGACTGTTTCATACAATCTGATGTACTGCGCAAAATCTGATAAACTGCTCACGGCACTCACACACTGTACTCATACACTGCATTCTGCACTGATTCACTGTTCTCAGCATTCACATACACTGCACTCGTGTACTGCATTCTGCACTGATTCACTGCTCACGGCATTCACATACACTGTACTCGTACACTGCATTCTGCACTGAGTCACTGCTCACGGCATTCGCATACACTGTACTCGTACACTGCATTCTGCACTGATTCATTGCTCACGGCATTCACAGTATTCTGATGTGTTCACCTTTCATGCTTTTTCAGCCTCCCTTCCAGATTCCTCCGGTGGGCGGCGCTCCAGCTGGACCTTCCATTTCTACTCGGGACGGCAGAGCCTATCCCCAACCAGAGGAGGGCATACTTACGCCGGGAGCAGCTCACGGGCTCAGGTTCCGGATGATGAGTATGAAGCAGAGACAGAGGCGGAGGAGACTGATGATGGCTCGGACTCGAGCTCAGATGGTGATGCCCCTAGTGGTGCCCCTGTTGATGACGCTCCTGGACCTTCGTCCAGGAAGAGGACCAGGACAGATTGACGGCCCCGGAGCCATTTTGACATTTGATACAGATTTTTGCTATTTTCTTTCTCTTTGTACTTTTTCTCTTTTGGTAGTTGGATTACCTTGACTGCTGCGAGCAGATTTTTGTTTCAAAACGATGTACTTGAAAGAGATGATATGAAACAGACTTCTTTCTGAAAAGAATGTTATATCTGTATATATCTGCGTATTTCATACTTTGCACTGCATTGCATCATGTTACACTTCAAATGTAAGTGAAGATGATTTGTTTGTCTGAAAATTGAGCAATTGTACTATGATAATCGGATAACCAACCAACTAACAACAAACAACTCATACAAACACTGCTTGAACTAAATTCAGCCCATACTCTACTGGGGATTGATCTGCATACAGCTCATAACACAGCTCTCGGCTCATTCTGCACAGGGCAAAACCCGAAAAAATAACCCAATCTGACAAGACGGATCAGAAAACTGAAACGGTTGAAATCGGAACACACCCAGATGTCCCAAATTTCCTTTTCTTCTCTTGCTTCGCATGAATGTAGAGAATGGCACAGCATCCTGAGCACAAACGATCTCTTTTTTTTTTTAAATAAAGAAGGGTTTTCAACCAGGGTATCGAGCCTACCACAGAACACAACGAGACAGACTCAAACAGAGAAACAAAAGGCACACGACCTGAACACAACGAGACATACTCGGAAAAGTCTCAAAGCTAAAGCCGAAGCCAACAAATCAAAAGACACGACACACGGACATGTTTACACAAGGAGAGACCTCGAATCTCGGGAGCCAGTTCCTCCGGGTATTATATCCATCCTTTCTGATTTTGTGATACTCACATCGCTCGGCCCTCAGGCTCGGTTTTTCTCTCAAAACCCTCTTCTCGCTTTTCTCTCTGCTTACACTCTCTATTCTTTATTCTCTCATTTTTCATCCCTCCCGGGGTGGTTGATAGGTAAACGAGAGTTTGTGGTTCACGCCCAACACTGTTAGCTCACGGCTATTTCTTCTGGTGAATAGGGTGCCCTTCTGGCGGGTATGTTGAGGGGAGAAAGACAGAAGACCAGACTCAACTGTGCCCCTAGTTCGTCACTTTGGCCATTTTTTTTTGTTTTCTTCCTAAAACAGTTTTGATCAAAATGAGAGTCAGATTAGCACACTTATTCGATTTTTGATTTGAAAATCATGCGAATCAGGCTGTGAGCACTGAAAATTCTCCTTCTGGGTCCAAACATGGTCCGATTTTGAAAAATGAAATAGTTTTCGAGAAAATAAGTCAACTTCAGTGAAAATTTTCAAAAACTATTTTTGCAAACAATCAACGCTCAACGAGCGCGGAACTTACCCTCGAGATATGCAACCTCGGATCGGAGGCAATGGAAAATTGCCCCTGGCTTGAGGGGGATAAGGCAACGGAAAGTTGCCCCTGGTTTGGACGGTAACTCGGGGCAACTCGTGGCAATGCATGGCAACGGAAAGTTGCCCCTTGTTTGGATGATGCCTCGGCATATCGTAGGCCAGTCCTTGTTGATGACGATCGGACCCTCGGACGCAGAGGAGACGAAGACGGTCTAAATCAATATATGGACACAGTCACCTGGAAGGTATTGGAGGTTTGGACTTCAAGGGGAAGTTGGTCACGTAATTCCAGGTCGCTGCAATCGAGACATTGGATTCGGAGGAGGCAAAGTGATCAAAACCATGACATGGACTGGGACACTATGGAAGCGTTGGGGGCTGGACTTCAAGGTGAAGTTGCCTACGTATCCCAAACATGGGAATCAAGCCTTACGTAGTTCCGGTTAAGGTACACTCGGGTATTAACCTTCACTTTTTAGGCTCTAACTTTTGCCAAGGCGCCCAATGCGGGTTTTCGACCTTGCGAGCTATGTTTTTCTTTTTCTTTTTCTTTTCTTCCTTTCTTTTCTTTTCTTTCGCATTTTAATTTCTTTTTCTTTGCTATTTTTTGTTCTTTTTCTCTTCTTTCTTGTTTCTTTTTGTATTTTTCTTTTTTGTTGCCTTTTCTTTTCTTTGCTCTAACTTTTGCCTAGGCCGCCCTTCTGGGTTTTCGGCCCAGCGAGCCTCTCAAAGGGTAAAAGTGTAGCAAGCCCATGCCAAATGGTTTTGAGATTGAGGCCTTTCTGTATCCAAGAGCATGACTGCTGTATTGATTTGCAGGAAAGTCCATCACGGTTGCTTCACGAGCTTTGCTTGGTGGGATCTGATCTCCCTGATCTAACTTTGAGGCCTCTTGCTCGAGGGCTGCCTCAAAATGGGCCACACAGGCGTTTCATGGCACCGTTGAATGTTCTGAACGGATTCCGGTTCGCAACAAATAAATCGAATCTTGAGGCCGAGAGCGATCCTGGGCTACACAATCTCAAGAGCAATTCCACACAAGTCTTTGCGAGACTGCACAAAATATTTTGTTTTTGAAAGTTTTTAAGGAAGCGACAAATCGCTCGTGCTGAAGATAGTGTGGAACCAGTCTGGATCAGGCCAGGGTCCTTCTCAGTACTCACGCCGACAAGCATGATTTCATTCATTAAAAGCTTAGCATGCGTTCCTTTTTCTCAAAATGATCAAAATTCTACAAAACCCGAGGAATTACTTCCTCTTCGTTTTCATCACCGCAGTGTTTGAAAAGGGTTTTATGAAAAGCTTAGGTCATCATAACGATGTTCAAGGCACGAGAGAGCAGGTGGTATGTACTGTCGTTCCATTCACACCCTTTTGGCACGGCTAGCTCAAATAGCAACAAATACGGCACATGATAGCCACGGCTGTTTCATTCAGATTTGTGGGCATAACTGGCTCCCTGACAGAAACAGACTCAAAAAACAAAAACAACTGTTTATAAGACAAAATGGTGTTTGAGACAACAACCCCGAAATCACCTGGTATTCTATACAAGAGGGATTGACTCATTACAATTAGACAGACCCTTAAGCAAAAGGAATGTCTCAAAACAATGAGACAGGCTCAAGACAAAACAGAAGACTGACACGACACCCGAGTCAGAATTTACAGAAATTAATAGATGCCCAAAAATGCGTGCCAAACGCCACATCCAAAAATGCGCCAAGCATTGCCCACAGGCGGTTCACCTTCTGACTACATACTCGCAGTATCTGTGTCCTCAAAATCCAACAACTGAGTGGTGACGGACTTTGCTGAAGTAGGCAGGAGGATAACCTCGTTGTCAATCAAATCCTGTACCTCATGCCGGAGGCGAAAACAATTGTCGGTAGCATGGCCTGTCTGCTGGTGGTACGCACAGTACTGAGCAGCATCATGTGTGGCCGGGAGATTCTTCGGGAGTGGCCGAGGCTCCAGGGGCTTAAGGTGTCCCCTTTCAGCAAGGATTTGCAATGCCTTGGACAATGGCATATAGAGAGCATGAAAGACCCTGCGCCCTCGGGGCTGGTACTTTGGAGCATTCTTGCTAGATACACTAGCAAACGGATCGGCGGGTGCGGTCTTGGATTTCTGATCCTTCCCGGATGCAGGGTTGGGAGGGGGGAGAACTGTTTTGGCATGACGGGGCCTCTCCCGATTCTCTGATTGACTGGAACTGCCCTCAGGCGGAGTGGGGAAAGCATCCTCCACAGCTTTTGACATAACTGCGGATACCTGTTGCTTGTTCATTCCTTCGGCTTTCAAAGCCTCTACTGCCCACAGCAGTTGTTCGATAGGGTCGGCATCTGTCTTCATCTTGCCTTTATCTCTGGCCTCGGCCTGATTTAGAACTTGGTTTGATGCGTCGTTGCCATAGCTAGAGGCCATCTCCGGTTGGCTGAGTTCAATTACAATTCGCCCCAACAACGGGGGCTCCTGGGGTACAAAGCCTCCGACATATGGTGCGGCTGGCGGCGAAACTGACATTCTATAGGCGAGATCCGTCACGGATCTTTGAAGATCACCTATCATCCCCATTAGTTCAAATGTAGTGGGCTCGCGAGCCTGATATAGCTGAGGGGCCCAAACTAGGTGCGCAGCCGGCGATCTGGGCGGATGCGGCAGCATGTCAACAGTAGTTTCATCCTGTAGGGTGATTCTTGATCCAACGCGCGGCGTCATGACCACGATCTCTTCTGAATTCTGCGTCATGCTAAGTCCTGCCTCAGCAAGGAGAAGACACTAACTGTTCTGGATCAATTCTCTGAATCTCTGAACTGAAACGGAAAAACAAGCAGCATTTCAGCCCCAAACGGATCAAACACAGGTGTAGTCGAACAACTGCACTCTACTACTGATCACTGTTCCTCAGAACCACTGTTCAAAACTGAACTGATACCCACCGACACAACTGATTCTCAATAACGCTGATACTGGTGCCCTCAGGCCTGATACCCAAACTTGCAAACTGATATATGCGTTCCCTGCAGAGATACACTCTAAAAGCACATAACAGGTAAAAGAGAACCAATACACCCTTATGTTGGGGTAGGGTTTCCCTATCCTATTTTGTCAGGAGCTAGGGTTTCACTACGCACACAGCGGTTTCAAACAACCTATATCGGGTAAGCAACCTGTCCTAGTTTGGAATGGTCACTATGGATCCGAATATGCACTAGGTCGAATGGTCAAAAAGGGTGCCCCGGTAAAACCGGGGTTTGTGTTCCCATACTGGCAGAGCCCGCAACCGGTCAGCCTTATGGACATGTCTTGACAAGACAAGCCTCCGGCAAACCACTCAGGAATAGCAGATGGCCAACACGGTATCCTAGGCGCACCAATGCAAATGCAATGCAAAGAAACACATACGTGTAGTCAAAACAGGATATCACGAGTTCGAGTCAAGCTCTCTAAACACTCCCCAGCAGAGTCGCCAGAAACTGTAACAGCGCCCGCGTGGGACCTCGCTACAGCTCGGACTCTCTTTTGTGTGTTGCTGCGGTTCTAAATCTGAACCAAAGAGTCCAACTCTGGCAAATCGTTTTGAGAAAAAAAGCTGATTTTTTTGAAAAGTAGTGCCAAACATGGACTGCTTTGCCAGATTACAGAGTCGCCACCTAAATATTTTTTATGGGGGAATTTAGGAAACCCTGACTCGATACCGAAGGCCACGTGTCCGTCATCACCAAATGTCTTGGCTCGGGAGCTTGGGTACGATCGGGGAAGGTCAGCTATGAGCACCCCATTTCGCCCGGTCCGAAGACCGGCCTCTACTAACCGTGATATCCGATTTTGAAAACATTACATGCTCTTATACCGGTTATTAGCCTAGTTTTACTACGTTATGCGCACAGCAAACAAGTATAGACTAGGTTGCCTAATTCGGAAATAATCATTGCATATCCGTTTGTTTTGAAAGCGTTTCGGGTTTTGCTACTCGCAAGTAGGCTAAAATACGGATTTCGATGAGTTTTCCAACTCAAGCAACCCAACCTCCACCCACAGGCATTCAAACAGTTTATCTCATGTAAGCACTTAGCCGCATGGTAAGCATACTGTCATGGCAACATTCACACGCATGTGGTATGCTAAAGCGTAAATACTTACATCGTACTCCGTGCCAAAACAAGAAACTAGTTAGCAAGCATGCGTGACCTAGTTCATGTTAAGATGACTAATGCAACACATACAGCATGTGATTAGGATAGGCTCGGCTAACCCTAAAATGGCATGTGAGATGCACTTTATTTCGATGCACGTATTCAAAGTTGGAATTGTAAATGCGATGCAGTTTGTATGATGTACCGAGCCCGGTGCATGTAAACAAATGCATGGACGCACGCATGCATTGCATAAGGTATGCTAAAAAGTAAACGTGCCCTAATCGACCATCGTAAGCAGGTAAATAAAAGGGAAGAAAGAAGTGGGGGTTGGAAGACATACACACCACTCACCCACACTTATTACAATTATGCCCTCGCTCGGAGGGACCAAAAGAATAATGCAAATAATTAACTACGCGAGCTAATTAAATATTACAAATTAATTAAATTAATAGTAAAAGAAAAACAGTAAACCGCCTCGGGGCGAGGGCTGAATGCAGCACGTGCTCGGGTCCTACTCGGAATTGCACTGCCATGCTTAGCCTGCCTCTGTTTTCCCTAATTTGCACCTCAGAAGACTGCAAAAGTCTTCGGAATACTTCCTTAGGTACTGGAGATTACTACCGGCTGCACAAAACTCCCACCGGCAGTGGATTGAGCTCATCGGCACTAAATTGATCCATCGGCTGCAAATTGACTGCCGGTCGGCACTAAAAACTGCGGCCGGCACTGAATGCCTGCAGAACCTGCAACTCACAGCAGCAGAGGGCAAATACTGGCATGGCAATGCAATTCAAAGCATGTATGCACTAAACACACTCCTTATCATACTAATGACTCAAAGGAAGATATGCCTCGATTCTCGGACACCAATCACGCATTTCCATGCATGATGGCCAAAGAACCAAGAATGCAACTTTGATCTCAAATGCATGCAATCCATAGAATCAAACAAGGGTGCCAAACCTCCAGCAAACTTCACTTCAAGAGGCCTAGCATGCATGCCAATGCAATGCAACCCTAAGCATGTTATCTATATGCAATATGGACAATGCAAGGCACTTATGCAAACATACAAGCAAGCATACAAGGCAAGCATGCAAACCAAGTAAAAGGGGACCTAACCATGAATTGGGCAGCCCCAAATAGGCCCAAAATCAGTGGCTAAAGTGCCCTAAAATGAAGGCTAAAATGCACACACACATGCATGCAATTATGGTCCAACACTAAGGCACAAACATGGCAACTCTCAAGCACACTTAAGGAGACCAAACATAGGCAATGAGCATGCATTGTAAGCTCTGAAAATCATGCTAAACATGGTGCCAAACCAACTTAAGATAGACCAAACAAAGCATGCAAACGGCCCAAGTACTTGAGGCGAGCCATGGAGGCTTAAGCCAAGGCTAAACCCACCAAGCCTCACAAGGCAAAGGGGACTCAAAACAGGTCAAAGGCAGACCTAAGCAAGGCTAGAGGCGCACCTAGATGGCACCCGAGAGGCTCAATCATGGAGGCATGCAAAATAACCAAAACATGGAGCATACAACACATGTTTTTAAAGCATTAAAGAGGCAACTAAGGTAAGCATACAAGCACACCAGAGGGACTGAAATGACATGCTAGATGGTTCCAAACCATTAAAAAGATGCAAACAAAGGCATGCTACACACTTGTGCTCTTAAGGCCAACAAGCCAAATACAAGGGAGCCATGTAATGGAAGCTATGGTCGACCAAGACAAGTATGGACAGACCTCATACATGGCAAAATAAGCATACAAGCTTCATGAATCTAAGCCTAAAACATGCTAGAAACAAAGGCTAGCAACCTAGGCATGTTAAGGGACCAAAGAGGCATTACAAAGCAACTATGCAAAACATGCAAGGAGTACTAAAACCAACTTAACACAAAGTTATAACATGGTAATATAAGCATAAAATACAACCATGGAATGCTCAACACACACTTGAACATAAGGCTCCTTAAGAGGCCAAAACTTGTCCTTTTCAAGGACATCAAGGAGAGGGGGGTGGCCCTCTCCTTCTTGGGACTTTAAGGCATCATCTACACCACTGAAATCCCTCAAGATTTCAGTGGTGAAGAGACCCAAGCACCAAAATCCCGGAGCTCAACAAAATAGCACAAAAATGAGGCCTTTCAAGGCCTAAGAGGGGCCAAACTTCCCCAAAGCACAAAGTACCCTTAATAAACTATCAAGAGGGCTAAAAAACAGAACTTTTATGTGTTGATCACCAAGCACAAAAACAGTTCTGAGCTATGTAAAAATGGAGTGCAAAAATGGGGAATAAAAGACTAGTTTCTTACCCTTGAAGCCTTTCTTCAACAATGGTGGTTTTGTTGCCTCCTTGAGCTCCAAACCAGTCAAGAACACCAAGAAGAAGTTCTTAGAACCTCAACTCCAAGAGGAAGGTGAAACACTAGGTGCTTGTGTGCAATAGTATGAACTAAAGCACCTAGTGTACAAAATGAGCAAGGAAAAGAGAGATAGGATAGATATAGGATTTCTAACCTAAAACCAGACCTTCCTCTCTGTATTTTCTCTCTAAAATGTCTAACTTCTTCAACCTTTGAGCCAAGAGAAGAGAGTCTTCTCTTATAGGAATCAAAGCTTACAAGCTAAGCTACCAAAGGGCTCATCCCTCCATACACGTGTATGGAGGGGAAACAAGTGCTACAAAGCTGTCTGAAAATATCTCCAAAAACAGCTGTAAAGTGATCGGCAGGGCAAAATGGTCATTTTGCCAAAAAGAGTGCCGACCGGCACAAAATAGTGCCGATCGGCACAATACAGTGCCGATAGCAACACCAAACAGCCGGTGGCCTCTAGCCACTGCCGGTGGTGTGTGGGGATGTCTCACAAGGCAGTCCCTGCCCCACCAAGGCAAAACACAAGTGTTTGGTGCAAAACCAGACACAAAACGGTCAAGTTCGGAGGTCCTGAGACAAGGCGCGTAGCCGAGAACTCCGGGAACTCCAAACGAACACGAACATGGATAATCACCGAGCGTTCCAACGGTGACGTCCAAGTCTTGAGGACGGTCAAAAATGGGGTGTCTACACAAACCCAAGGTTGTAATTTTTTAAATTCACATGTTGGGTCAAACTAGGATTACTTTGGATTTCTCTAAGAAGTTGATTTTCTTCCAAAACTAGGATTATTTTGGAGTCCTTTAAGAAGTTGGTTTTCTTCCAAAACAGGATTACTTTGGATTTTCTATAAGTAGCTGGTTTTCTCACAAAACTAGACTACTCATTCATTGAAGTCCTCCAGATCTTCTTTTTGGTTCTTAAAGGTTTATATCTGGGGATATTTTGATTTTTTCTTTGATGTTTTATTGAGTATTCAACTCATGGTTTAAAGAGAGTACATCAAAGATTTGTTTGTTATACACAAAAGAGAGAGTTGTTCTTCAGTTGTGAATTCTGAAGAATTCGAGCCTGAAGCTTTGGTGGAATCCGGAGTGGCTCATCAGAAAGACAATTCCGTGCTGAAGATGGGGTTGGAAGAGGCACATAGAGGTTGGTTGGTTCAATTAGGCGTTGTGGATTCGCTAGATAATTGAGAGTATACCTATGTAATTCCTTTAATTCTTCTTAGTGGATTGTCTTGTGGCAGTTGTCCGTGGTTTTTTTTATCACAGTTGGAGGTGTCCAATTGTGGTTTTTCCACGTAAAAATCGTTGTGTCTCTTTGTCTTGATTGTTTGATTGGGATTTTTATATTCTACTTAAAATTGATACATAATCACAAATCAACATCTAGGGGGTTTCTAGATTTTCAAGGATAATTACTCACAAGTCCAGTCACACCTACTTGTGTTCTACTTAATACACGGGCTATGTTTGGCATAAGCTTTTTTGGCTATTTTAGCCACAAAAACATAAAATAGGGTAAAAGGCCACTAAGACAAATGTCACATCAAACCATAATCATTTTATTTTTTTCTCTCACAAAAGTCAAAAAAGCTAAAAAGCCCATCTCAAACAAGACTTTTTAGCCCTAGGCTAAAAAAGCCAAAAAGTCAACCCACATCTCAAATGAAGGCATTATTTTCTTATATTCTAATAAGTTCTATTAGCAACAAACCCATGCTATGCACAGAATGATTCTTTTTTTCTTTTCTTTTTTTAAATATTATAAAATAAAAATAATTCATTATATTTCTTTGACCTCTATAAAGAAATTTATATTAAAACAAAAATAGCTCAATAATTTTAAACTAATTATTAAAATAATGTCAAATTTCGTTAAGTACTATTATTATAACGATTTCAGTTTAGACATAACCTATTTCTTACTTTTGAATCCGGGAAACCATGTCCTTAACTATTACTCATTTCATTTTCATCTAGTTGCTAGTTGAGTTTGGCCATTTAGGAGTTATGGTTGTGTTTGAAATAGGTTTGGAGTTAGTTTTTCAAAGAGTTGTTGCCCTATATTTTTGCCTATTCGCTCAAGCGGTCATTCTTGCGCTCGAGCAATCTTTTGCAGGGTTGAACTTTTGAGAAGGGGTCATTGTGCGCTCGAGCGGTGGTTTTAATCGCTCGAGCGGTGTCACTTATTGTGTCAAACACTCAAGCGGTGTTTTGGTCGCTCAAGTGGTCTGTGCGTACATCAATCCGAGAAAAGGGCATTATGTGTCACTTTTTCATCTCTCTCTCTCTATAAACATTTCAAAAATCCTAAATCTTCACTGTCTCTCTCTCTAGTTCTTGCATTCAAGCTCGAAAATACTCTCAATCCATTGTTTTCCTAACCCTATCTCTTTGGAGAAAAAAGTAGAGCACGTCGAGGGCTTCATTTTAATTAGAGGAGTTATCATTTTCGGTTCCGCCCAACTTCAACTCTTGTTCTCCCTTGTCTTCTACTTTGAGACAAGGATTTCTTCAACCTTTTGTATGATTTTTACCTTAGTTAGTTGTCTATTGAAAGAATCTAGTGACTTATGAATTTTGGGTTAAACCTAGGGTTTGGTTTTGAATTGAAAAAAAAAGGGTTTTCAAATAGGTTCTTGAGTAAGGTTGTGGGATTGTGTTTATGATTGAGATATGTTAAAATGGTGGATTTCTTTCCTTAAAATTGATTTTTGTAAGTAAAGGGAGTTTTTGTTCTAAAATTATGGATGTTTGGTTTTGTGGAAGAAAATAGAAAATGATGTTTCGTTTGGTAAGAACGGAACAATGTATATGTTGATGATGATGGTTGAGTTGGATATGTAATATCACTCTTGTTTTGAAAATGAAAAGATTATATCTGTTGTTGGAAAATTATTTGTTGTATAGAAATTTCTGTTTTTAGCTATGTAGTGGCTCGGATTCTAGTACGTATCAGATTGGTGTAAATTAGTGCTCGTCACGTTAAAACTTGTGTGGTTGTTGAGCTCTTGGTATTTATGGATTGGCAAATGAACTTCAGATATTGTATTTAAGGACCCTTGGGTGATGTTTGGAACCTTAATTGAAGCCTTAACAAGATATTTAGGCAAGATTAGATCAAAAGCCCCAAGTCTGAATTTTTGTTTTTGACCAGCCTTCACTCTTTTGCCCTTTTCTCCTTCCATACTTTGAATTTGAATGTGAGGCTAGAACCATTGGAAAGCTTATTTCCGGGGCTTCAATTTGGACGCAAGAACAACCTAAAACGGAGTCCGAACGAGAGAGTTACACCTGTTTGAATTTTTAGTTTCTGTGTTGGAAGCATGCTCGCTCGAGCAAGACTTTCTTCGCTCAAGCGAAGAATGCGTTTTTTAGAAAACCTAAGAGCTTCTCTTCCACGCTCGAGCCAAGCTTCCTTCTCTCGAGCGACTAGGTCGCTAACAGACATTATAAGGTGATATTTTGGCCCAAAAACTTTACTCTTTCATCCTCTCTTCCTCTCCCCTCCTCCATGTCCGAAAACCTAGCCCCCAAAACTTTGATTTCATCCATTCTTACCAACAATCCACCATGGATCTTGCATCAAAGATGAAGAACAAGTGAAGATCTCACTTTTCAACCGATTGGAATTCAGATTTGGGAAGGAATCTCATCAAAGCTTTGCTCCTTTGCTTGATTCTTGAGGTAAGGGTCCTAGTTCTTCTTCAATACTTCCATTAATAGATAGATTTGTGGTATTTTGACTATATAAATACAAAACCTACATTTTTGAGCATATAGTGTACATCATGAGATTTGGGGGTTTAGGGTTTGAAATGTTGGGGTTCAATTGTTGGGTTAATATGGTGGATTATGAACCTTAGGTGTATAATCAAGAGGGAAATTAGAATTAAAAGTAATGATGTGAGAAGTTTCAATTTTTTTGAAATTCTTGATTTTTCTTGAAAACCCTAGGTTGATTTATGATGATAATTAATGATTTTACCCAAATTGAAAGTAGAATCATGAAATTGAGGTATTGAAATATATATATATATATATATATATACAAGTTTAATTGAATTTTGGAAATGTTTGGAAATTATGTTAAAAATTAGTGATTGAACCTTGTTATGGGCATTGTAAATCATGCTATAATGTGAAAGGAAAATTGGGGAAATGATTTATTAATGATATGGATGACATGGGCCTTGGGGTGAAATGATGAAATAAAGGTTTAAGAGTTCATCTTGAATTATGTTGAATTGTGTTGATTATGTTGGATAATGTTGATTATGTTGAATTGTGTTGATGATGCTGAGTTGTGTTGAACGATGTTGAATCAAATTGTGTTGGACTATGATGAATTGTGTTTGAATCATGTTGAATTGTGTTGAGTTGTGTTGTGTTGGATCATGTTGAGTTTAAGATGAGTTGTGTTGGGTGGTGTTGTGTTGGTACTCACGGGGGAGAGTTGAAAGATGATACGAAATTTGTGATAAGATGATGAAGTGAAGATTTAAGAATGTTATGGTGTAATTAGAAAGTGATTTTACACCTCAAAATTAAAAGCCCAATTTTATATTTAACTCTAGTTATGGAGTTTTATTTTGGAAAACGAGGATACTTCAATCAATATTAAATTTATGAAATTAAGTCTATGTTGGGTTAAGATGAGTGTGAATAATGATAAATGGGAGATTGTGAAAGGTGACAATATTATATGAAGGAGTTGTATCAAAGAAAATTAAATGTTGGAGATTTAATTTATAACCGTGGGTATTAATTGATAACCAATGTGTTTTAAAAATTGAATTTGAAGACTTGATGATAATATGGAAAAGTAAAGAAATAGTTGAATCCAAGAATTTTGAACACTTTAAAGATGAATCTTTGCCTCTATTGAGGTGTTGTTATATTTATGTGTGACAAAACAATGAATGATTTAATGGATAATGAAGAAGGTCGTGGAACATATTTGTACTTGTTACATGAATGAAATTTTAATATATGGTGGATGTATATTGAATTAATGTGTTACGGAAATAATGGAAGATGTGTTGGCATTGCCCACTAATTGTAATGATGGAATGTAATGTTATCTTGGGGTCCGTTTCCTGCCATATTTTGAGCCGGCAAAGCATGGCGCTTGAGATAGGTTCCGCCTTCCTTCCGAAGTAGTGCCCGGTAAAGCGTGTGGAATGTTGAAGTTCCGCGTTCTTTTCGGCTTGTGACCGGTAAAGCGTGAGGTTCCGCATTCCTTCCGGCTTGTGACCGGTAAAGCATGTGACTCATGGAGATGACTTCTGATTGGATCCGGTATTTGATATGAAATTAATTGAAAGAATGGAAATTGAAGTGGTAATTGGATTATGGATTGCTGATGGTGAACTTAATGAATTAATTGTGACAATGAAGCTAAATTATGAGTATTGTTCTGTAAATAAATAAGAGACTGAATTGCGAGGGGTTTGTTAATCTTGTGTTACCTTGAAATGAAATTTGAGAGTGCAAATAACGGTGTGAATTGAG
>JAPPVO010000980.1:0-19139 GCA_030407325.1 Camellia japonica | reverse complement strand
CTTATGCATGATGGATGCACCTGGACCCCAATCATCTCAAACCCATGAGGCCACTACTTCTGAGCTGATGAGAATGATCGAAAATCTTCAGAGAACTGTGACAGATTTAGCCTTCGGGATATTGGCTCCGTCATCGACCACACCACATACCGGGAATTTCATGTCAAAAGGCTCCCCAATCTTGGGACGGGCTGCATTTGAAAAAAGCCAAACCCTTGGCAAAGTGGAGGCAGGTGGTAAGAACAAGTAGGGCAGGCATTGGTCCCCTGTGAACACCTTCAGTGGGTGTGGAGGCTTTGAGAGCCGAAGGCTGAACAAACAGTAAGTGATTGCAGTTGTTGCAAAGATTGTGGAGGATATTTTCGTCACTCAGAACGAGGATAGTTCGAGCCAAGGAGAAAATCGGGAGAAGGGCCATCGTACCAGAACCGTTCCTTCCAACCCTAAGTCTACACTTGGAAGAGATCAGCAAACTAGGCCAGCACCTGCCAATCCCTTTGCTGGTGCGTCCAGCAAAAATCCACAAACCTTGAAGTACCAACCCCGAGGTCAAAGGATCTTCCATGCCCTCTATATACCTTTGTCCAAAGCTCTCCAAATCCTTATTGGACAAGGCCATCTCAAACCCCTTAAGCCTTGGCCTCTCCCAAATCCTCTTCCGGCTACGCATGATGTTGCCCAGTACTGTGCCTTCCATCAACAAACCGGTCATGGTGCTGACATGTGTTTTCGTCTTAGCCACGAAATACAAGATCTGATTGACGACGGGGTCATCACCGTGCCCAGTCCTGCAAAGTCTATCGGCACCTAATAGTTGAACTTGGGGGATAATGTGATGTGATCGGGGGGATGAACCACCTGCGGGCAGTGCTCAATTTATTCTAGATATGGCGCATGGCACTCACCGTTTTGAGCATTTTACGAATGTTAGTTTTTGTGCTTTCTAACTTGGGTAATGGGTCAGTCTTGTCGTTTTGTATTGAGTCAGTCTTTTCATATTAAGTCAGTCGAGTCTGTCTTGTTGTATCGAGTCAGTCCTGTTGTGTTGGAGTCGGGTGATTTCGGGGTGTTACCTCGAATATCACTCTCTTGTTTTGTGTTTGTCTTTTGCACCACTTCTTTTTCGTCTATTTCTGCCTGGAGCCAGTTATGCCAGAAGATCTGAATGAAACAGCAGTGATTTCCACGCTTTTGAGTTTGTTTCTACCTTAAGCCAGTTGTGCCAGCAAATTTGAATGGAACGGCAGTGCATTTTCGCCTACTTTTTTGTGCCTTGAAATCATTGCATTGACCTAAGTTTTTCAAAACTTTTTGAACATTGTGAGGAAAACAAAAAGGAAGGAATTCCTCGGGATTTGCAAAACTTTGATCAAACTGAGAGAAAAAGAGGCGTGCTAAACCCTTAATGATTGAGATCATGCTTGTTAATGTGAGTACTGAGAAGGATCCTAGCTTGATCCAGATTGGTTCTACATTGTCTTCAGCCCGAGCGATTAGTCGCTTTCTTAAAAGGTTTCAAAAAAAAAATTTTGCGCCGTCTTGCGAAGACCTGTGTGGAATCGCTCTTGAGATTGTGCAGCCCAGGATCGATCTCAGCCTCCAGACTCGACCTCTTACTTTCAAACCATTGAACTTGGATTCAGAACATTCAAAGGTCAATCGTGATGTGAGGCCTGTGTGGCCAGATTTGAAGCAACCCATGAACTAGGGGCAAGAAAGTCAGATCAAGAAGCTTGTGAAGCTAGATCAGGAGCACCCCTCGAGCTAAGGGCAGCAAAAATGTCAAATGCGCTCGAACAGTCTAAAGTTGGGGCATTTCTCAAGCTAACGAAGATTGGCAAGAATGCCAAATCCCAGAAGGGAGGAAAAGGAAGGAAGTATTGCTGAAGGACAACTGAGTTCCTATCCACAACACTGGGGGCAATTCAGCCCCCCATTGGATAGACTCCTACATAATTAGCAAACAACAAGCACTCTCCTGGATGCAGATGGCTTCGAGATCCTAAAACCATTCGACATGGACAAAGCTACACTTTTACTCTTGAGAGGCTCACTGAGCCGAAAATCCGGAAGGGCGACCCAGGCAAAAGTTAGGGCAAGAAAAAATAAGGAGAAAAAGAAAAAAAAAAGAAAAAAAAGAAAGAAGAAAAATGAATGAAGAAAATAAAAGAAGAAAAATGTATGAAGAAAATGAAAGAGAAAAAGAAATGAAAAGAAATGGAAATGAATGAAAAGAAAATGAGAACATAGCTCGCAAGGTTGAAAACCCGAAAGGGCAGCCTTGGCAAAAGTTAGAGCGCAAAAGGAGAGGTTAATACTCGAGTGTACCTTAAACCCGAACTACGTAAGGCTTGATTCCCATGTTTGGGATACGTAGGCAACTTCATTCTGAAGTCCAACCATAAACACTTCCAAGTTGATTGTGTCCATGTAATGGTTCTGATCATCGTTGTCTTCTCTGTATCCGAGAGTTTTGGTTGTGATCGTCACTCTGACGACTGGTTATGGTGTGCTGCAATGCTATTCAAACAAGGGGCAACTTTCTGTTGCCATACAGTGCGCTGCGGTACCATTCAAACAGGGGGCAATTTTCCATTGCCATACAGTGCCATTCAGACAAGGGGCAATTTTCCTTCGGATCTGAGGTTGTGCATCTCAAGAGTAAGTTCCGTGTTGGTCGAGCAGTGGCCATTTGCAAAAACAGTTTTTGAGAATTTTTACTGAGGTTGACTAATTTTCTCGAAAAATATTCCATTTTCCAAAACTGGACCATTTCTTGGACCTAAAAAAGGAAAATTTTCAGTGCTCATAGCCTGACTTGCATGATTTTGAATCAGAAAATCGAATAAGCATGTTAATATAACTCATTTTGGTCAAAATTGTTTTAGTAGAAAACCAAAACAAAAAATGGTCAAAATGATGAACTAGGGGCATAGTTGAGTCGGGTGTTCTGTCCTTTCCCCATTGTCAGCATACTTGCCAGAAAAGGGCACCTTACTTGCTAGAAAAGGGCACAGCTGAAGCTAACAACAAAGGGCCAAAAGTTCTCTCATCTCCGAGCAGCGAGGTATCAAGCTAAGTGCGAAGCACGAACTGGAATGGATCAAGATATTCCATTCCCTCATCTGGACACATCTGATCATGTCCAAACTCCCCAGCAGAGCATCGTCAACCGATGTCAGCTGCAGATTTGCTACACACCCAGTTGTAGCACAACCCCTCTGCGAGAAGGTTCACTGTTGTGAGAAAAAAAAAGAGAATCTAGAAGAATGCTAGCGGCAAGAGCCCGCAACTTTCCGTTTATCCATCAACCACCCAGGAGAAGGATAAAAAATGAGAGATTGAAGAATAGAGAGATGCGTACTGAGAGAAAAAGTGAGAAAAAGGGGTTTTTTCAGAAAAACAGAGCCTGAGGGCCAAGTGATGTGAGAAACACAAATGAGAAAGGGTGGGAAACAATACCCGAAGAAACAGGCTCCCTATGCACGTCTGAGTGTCGTGTCTTTTGTTTTGTCTCGATTCTTGTTTTGAGTCGTTTCGAGTATTTCTCGATGTGTTTAGGTTGTTTACCTTTTGTTTTTCTTTGTTGACTCGTAGTGTGCTGTGTTCAGTTGTAGGCTCAATACCCGGTCGAGAACTCATTTCTCAATTTCAAGTTGTTTTGTGCTCAGAGTGCTGTGCCATTCTCCACATTTGTGCAAAACAAGAATTGTTCTTTCATAAAACCGCAGGGTTCAACCCAAGTCATGTAAGAACAGTAAAACCAGGACCTATCTGAAGCTATATGGGTTCCGGACTGCAAAGCAAAAGAAAAGAGGGAAAATTTCGGGCATCTAAGTTTCTTTCAACTTTAGTAAGTTCCGAGATTGCATTCCTTGTGTACCTCTTCAGGTCTTGCCAATGCTCCGAAGTATGAGTGTGCCTCTACCTCGAGTTCAAGCCTGCTTCAAACCAGAATGGCTATCAGAAGTGCTCTTCCTGAGTATCATTCCCTGCCAAGGGCATCTCGGCCGTGTTTGCAATGAGTTCCTAGGAGACCAACTGCGACAGTGGAAACTAGAGTTCGAATGACTGTTGTCTAGAACGCAAAGGTTCGGGATTTCTGAGACTAAAGTCTGGTTTAAATACCCAGGGGTGTATCCTCGGCTTGAAATCTGTATGGAAGCCCCATAGGTTGAGATAGCATGTATGCACCTCAATTTTGCATATTGAACCAACCTAGTTTGTCACCTCATTGGAGAATAGGGAAAGTTGTGAATATAGTCAGAAAGAAAAGCGGTATCCATGGCTTCTACATGCAAAAGATACCCCTTGTCAGCATATCAGAACCTTTGTACTGTGAATTGAAGGTAAGTGTTCGAAGAATACAAGGGAGATCCCCATCAAAGTAGAGTGGTTTATCGCCACTCACCCCGTGAGGTGCTTTCTAAAGCGCCGCTTTGTTTGTTTATTGCATTCCCTAGACATCATGCTCTACATTGCTTGTAACATGTATCATATCATCACACATATTGCATAAATGCATCTTGTTCTATACTTATTCTTGTTGTCGCATAGAATATAAATGTTACATTGGATGTACGTCTTTGATCCTTTTGCATAGAGTGTGTACATTGCATGGAGCACGTTTTAACCTTGCTTGCATAGAATGTGCACTTCTCACCCTGGCATGAAATGCGCATCTTAATGTTGCATGGAGTATACATTTCTTGCACTTGCCTTGCTATGCATGTCTCACGAGCATTGTCATGCACACCTTACTTGCGTTGTCCCGCACACTCTAGTTGCATTGTCATGCACCCCTTTACTTGCGTTGTCACGCACACTCTAGTTGCATTGTCATGCACCCCCTTACTTGCATTGTCACGCGCACTCTACTTGCATTGTCATGCACACTTTACTTGCGCTGTTACGCACTTCTCTCTCTTGCGCTGTTACGCACTTTTGTATCTTGCGCTGTCACGCACTTTACTTGCGCTGTTACGCACTTCTCTAGCTTGCACTGTTACACACATTACTTGCGCTGTTACACACTTCTTTAATTTGCGCTGTTACGCATGTTTTACTTGCGCTGTTACGCACTTCATCTACCTGCGTTGTTACGCACATTTCTCTCGCATTATTATGCACACGCTACTTGCATTGTTATGCATGCTCCCTTGTTCTGAAACACCGGGATACGTCCCTATGTTTCTCCTTCTCTCCGAAACACCGGGATACGTCCCTACGTTTCTCCTTCTTATTCTGAAACACCGGGATACGTCCCTATGTTTCTCCTTCTTATTCCTAAACACCGGGATACGTCCCTATGTTTCTCCTTCTTTCCGAAACACCGGGATACATCCCTATGTTTCGCCTTCTTTCTAAAACACCGGGATACGTCCCTATGTTTCTCCTTCTTTCCAAAACACCGGGATACGTCCCTTTGTTTCTCCCTCTTTGGTTAAGAGCATTTGGAATACGTTCCAATGCTTATACCTTTCCAAAACACCGGGATACGTCCTTTTGTTTCTCCCTCTTTGGTTAAGAGCATTTGCAATACATTCCAATGCTTATACCTTTCCGAAACATCGAGACACGTCCCTATGTTTCTCCTTCTTATTCCGAAACACCGGGATACGTCCCTATGTTTCTCCTTCTTTCTGAAACAACCGGGATACGTCCCTATGTTTCTCCTTCTTTCCAAAACACCGGCATACGTCCCTTTGTTTCTCCCTCTTTAGTTAAGAGCATTTGGAATACGTTCCAATGCTTATATCTTTCCGAAACACCGGGATACATCCCTTTGTTTCTCCCTCTTTGGTTAAGAGCATTTGGAATACGTTCCAATGCTTATGCCTTTTCGAAACACCGAGACACGTCCCTATGTTTCTCCTTCTTATTCCGAAACACCGGGATATGTCCCTGTGTTTCTCCCTCTTTGGTTAATAGCATTTGGAATACGTTCCAATGCTTATACCTTTCCGAAACACCAGGAGACGTCCCTATGTTTCTCCTTCTTATTCCGAAACACCGTGATATGTCCCGTGTTTCTCCCTTTTGGTTAAGAGCATTTGGAATACGTTCCAATGCTTATACCTTTCCGAAACACCGGGATACGTCCCTTTGTTTCTCCTTCTTTGGTTAAGAGCATTTGGAATACGTTCCAATGCTTATACCTTTCCGAAACATCGGGACATGTCCCTATGTTTCTCCTTCTTATTCCGAAACACCGGGATACGTCTCTATGTTTCTCCTTCTTTCCAAAACACCGGGATACGTCCCTATGTTTCTCCTTCTTTCCAAAACACCGGGATACATCCCTTTGTTTCTCCCTCTTTGGTTAAGAGCATTTGGAATACATTCCAATGCTTATACCTTTCCGAAACACCGGGATATGTCCATTTGTTTCTCCCTCTTTGGTTAAGAGCATTTGGAATACGTTCCAATGCTTATACCTTTTCGAAACACTGGGACACGTCCCTATGTTTCTTCTTCTTATTCCGAAACACCGAGATATGTCCATGTGTTTCTCCCTCTTTGGTTAAGAGCATTTGGAATACGTTCCAATGCTTATACCTTTCCGAAACACCGAGACACGTCCCTGTGTTTCTCCTTCTTATTCCGAAACACTGGGATATCTCCCTGTGTTTCTCCCTCTTTGGTTAAGAGCATTTGGAATACATTCCAATGCTTATACCTTCCGAAACACCGGGATACGTCCCTTTATTTCTCCCTCTTTGGTTAAAAGCATTTGGAATACGTTCCAATGCTTATACCTTTTCGAAACACCGAGACACATCCCTATGTTTCTCCTTCTTATTCCGAAACACCGGGATATGTTCCTGTGTTTCTCCCTCTTTGGTTAAGAGCATTTGGAATACGTTCCAATGCTTATACCTTTCCGAAACACCGGGACACATCCCTATGTTTCTCCTTCTTATTCCGAAACACCGGGATATGTCCCTGAGTTTTTCTCTCTTTGGTTAAGAGCATTTTGAATACGTTCCAATGCTTATACCTTTCCGAAACACCGGGATATGTCCCTATGTTTTTCTCTCTTTGGTTAAGAGCATTTTGAATACGTTCCAATGCTTTATACCTTTCCGAAACACCAGGATACGTCCCTTTGTTTCTCCCTCATTGGTTAAGAGCATTTGGAATACATTCCAATGCTTATACCTTTCCGAAACACTGGAATATGTCCCTATCTTTCTCCCTCTTTGGTTAGGAGCATTTGGAATACGTTCCAATACTTATACCTTTCCGAAACACCGGGATATGTCCCTATGTTTCTCCCTCTTTGGTTAAGAGCATTTGGAATACGTTCCAATGCTTATACCTTTCCGAAACACCAGGATATGTCCCTGTGTTTCTCCCTCTTTGGTTAAGAGCATTTGGAACACATTCCAATGCTTATACCTTTCCAAAACACAGGGATATCTCCCTGTGTTTCTCCATCTTTGGTTAAGAGCATTTGGAACATGTTCCAATGCTTGTGCCACTCTTTTTCCTTTCGCGTGCAACGCGTCGGAATCTTGTTTGAGACCTCGGGTGTCCCCAATGGTCGCTCTTAGTCTTTCTTGCGTGGTGCGTGGTTGAGACTGTATAATTTTCTTAAATCCTTTCTGCATGAGATGTAGTTTGGTTCGTGTTTACTTGCTTGCGTAGCATTCGCTTAACACGTTGCATTTATTTTGCATAATTGTTTTGTTACAGCTCTCTTTGCATGATCATAAGTTATGCTCTTGCATATTGCATATCATTTTGCATTATGCCCCTGAACTACTCTGGTTTGATTCCTTGCAAAGGGATACGTAGGCAGCCTGCGGGCGCAACCATTTATTTTTCTGTATTTTGTTTGTTTGTCCAAGTCTTCGGCCTTGTCAAAATTGGGTCGTCTCTGGGTTTGACATTCACTCACGTCATTTCGTGACTTTCGAGTTCTGTCGACGAGGGGAGACTGTAGACACCCCATTTTTGACCGTCCTCAAGACTTGGTTGTGCTTGCAGGTACACCCAACAACTAGTTCGATTGCTCGGCGAGTACTCGACTTTCACGTCGGAACGTCACAGGTTTGGACTTTCCAAACCCTGTATCCTTTATGCCCCATTCTTGGACCATGACTTGGTCCTTTCAGAATGCTTTTCTTGGTGCACTGCCGGCCATGGTCTGGCACTGCCGACCATTTCTTTGTTGCTGCCGTCCATTGATGATGCCTGCCGGCCATCCATGAGCCACTGCCGGCCACCACTAATGGTCGGCAGACCCCCTGTCTCAGCTGGTTTCACTCCAGATCTTTTGAGCCAGCTGGAATCCTTTCATCTCCCCTCCATACACGTGTATGGAGGGATGAAGCTCTTGCCAAGCTTCTTGAAGAAGCTTTGCATTGTTTTCCCTCTATAAAAGGAGAGGCCCTCTCTCCTTAGCAGAGGTCAACCATTTTTGAAGGAGAAAGCTCTCTCTCTCTCTCTCTCTTCTCTCTCTCTCTCTCTCTCTCTATTGCATAGAATAGTGCTCTAAGGTCCATTTTTCTTGCACTTTTGCACTACAACACATAGAGGTATACCACCATCTTTGAGCTGAGGTTCTTGAGGGGGTTACTTGAGCTTTGAAACTTGGTTTTTGGCTCCTGAGATTGCAGGTTTCGAAGTTGGTCTTCAAGGGTGAGTTTCTTCCCCTTTTTAGCATTTATTTGTACCTCATTTTGTCCATCCTTGCATATTGTTTTAGGCCTTGCTTTCAACTGAAAAAAGTCTTTTTTTTTAAGTGCTTTTGAAGTTTATTTAAGGTCTTTTTGGTGTTAGGGGTGTACAACCCTCTTGTATGCTTTGTTTGGCCTTGTTTTGAGCCATGCCTTAAGGCCTTCGAGCTAGCCTTGGTTTGGCCTTTTAACCACTGAAATCCAGTGGATTTTCAGTGGTAGGCATGTGGTTTTGAGGCCTCAAATCAGAGAGGGTGGCCCCCTCTCTTTTGATTCTTGTTTGCTTGAGTTTTTGGCCTTCCAAAGGAGCATGCCTCTCCGTATTTTTGAGGCTTGGTTTAGGCCTTTTTTTTGTGACTTTTAGGACCTTCCTTGACTCTTTCCATGGCTGGTTTGGTCATATTTTGCATGCTTCTTGTATGTGTACTGTAATCCCATTTATGGCTCATCAAAGTAGCATGTTTTCCTAGCTTATATTGAGTCCATTTCAGCATGTTTTTGGTGATGTTTTGCCATGACATAACTCTGTCTAAAGTGGGTTTGCTCATATTTCACATGCTCCATATACTTGTAGAACAAATCTTGCTTACTAGCTTTATGTGCATGATGTTTTGACTCATCATTCCAGCATGTTTTGGCTTATTTCCATACATGTTTTAGTCTCACTTTAACATGCTCTAGGACTATTTTGGGTTGCCTTTGCCATATCCTTCATGCTTTGTATAGCTGTAGTGCAATTGGCCTTGCTAGTTTTGTGTTTTGGTGCCTCATGCATGCTTTACTTGCATTGATTAAATGACTTGGCATCATTTAATACTTCATTTCAGAGCATGTAGTATTGTCATACTTCCATGCTTGTCACTCTTTAAGTGTGCTTGAGAGTTGTCCTCTTTATGCCTTAATTCTTGGGCCAATTGGCATGCATGCTTGGCTTGCATTTTGTGTCATCATTTCAACACTTTTGGCCACTGATTTGGGCATATCTGAGGTCTGCCTATTTTGGTTTAAGTCCATCCTTTGCATGTTGTTGCATGCTTGTCTTGTATATTGTTGTATGCTTGCTCCATCTTTGCATGTTGTCGCGTGCTAGTTCCATTACGTGTTGTTGCATGTTTATTACATACTTGGTACATTGCATGTTGTCGCATGCTAGTTCTGTTAGTTGTCGTTGCATGCTTGCTTTACGTCGCATTGTGTATGCCTTGTTTGCATTGCATTGGTGTTTGGATTAAGTGTGAATCCGAACACGAGAAACGAGGAACATTTCATACTTTAAGTGATGAAACGTGTCTCAATTCTCGGTCGCCGACGCTCTTGATTATCCATGATAGAGTTCTAGGCTTTGTGTGTTTATTTGTGCATTCATTTCATATTGATTTGCACAAGTTGGATCTTTGGCCATTATGCATCGGGATGCGTGATTGATGGTCTTGGATCCGACTATGCCGCTCCCTTGATGTTTCGAGGTGATATGGGATGGCATAGTGCGTACATACCCTTGGGAGACCCTCCCTTTTCTTTATTTTGTGCTCTGCTGCAGCTTGGTGTCCCAGCACATCAGTGGCCGGCAGTGCCCTACAGATGGCCGGCACCTCCTCATCTTGGCCGACAGTGCATCATCTTTAGCCGACAGATGGCCGGTAGCACCTCCCCATGGCTGGCAGGCCACTGATGCATTTCCCAGACTGGTTTTGGTAAGGTTCTACAGGAATTCCTTGAGGACACCCTGCAGACAGAGCCTCTAAAGAGCAACCGGAGAGCTTACCGGGATGGGAACCGAGCATGCATGTTCACCTTCTTCAACTTGCCAAGGCAGCTTTGTTTAATTGCTTACTTGTTAGTTAGCATTTGATTTTGTAATTTAATTAGTTAATTTGTTAATTAATTAAGGTTTGTTAGCTAGTTATTCATTGTTATGTAATAATTAACTAGCTTGTTAGTTAGTTAATTAGTCAGTTTGTATCATTTATTCGGACCCTCCGTCGAGAGGGCGAATTTTGTAATAAGTGTGCGTGCGTGTGTGAATGTCTTCCAACCCACGTCTTTCTCCCTTTTACTTACCTGCTTTTGATGGTTAGTTCTAGGACATATTTTCAATTAGCATTCTTATGCTTTGCATGCGTGCATCCATTCATCTATATTGCATGCACCGGGCTCGACACATCATACTAACTGCATTGTATTTCAATTTCAATATGAATACATGTATCAATTGTTGTATCTCACATGCCATTTTAGAATAGCCGAGCCTATCTTAGTTTCATTTTGTATGTGTCGCATTAGCCATTTTAACATGGACTAGGATCATGCATTGATTACTAACTAGTTTCTGTTTTGGCTCGGAGTACACTGTGAGTGTTTATGCTTTAGCATACTGCATGTGTGTTAATGTTGCCATGATAGCATGCTTGCCATGAGGCTAACTGTTTATGTGATATAACTGTCTGAATGCCTGTGGGTGAAGGTTGGATTGCTTGAATTGGAACAATTCATTGAAATTCGCATTTTAGCCTACTTACGAGTAGCAAACTTCAAACCGTTTTCAAATAAATGGATATGCGATGCTTTGTTCCAAATTAGGCGATCTAGTCTATACTTGTTTGTTGTGCGCATCACATAGTAAGATTAGCTAATTAATCGGAATAAGAGCACATGTGTTTTCAAAAACAAGATATCATGTTTAGTAGTGGCCGATCTTTGATCGGGCGAGCGGGGGTGCTCATAGATGACCTTCCCCAATCGTACCCAAGTTCCCGAGCCGAAGCAACTTTGGTGATGACAGACACGTGGCCTTAGGCAACGAGTTAGGGTTTCCTAAATTCCCCCAAAATAAAATATTTAGGTGGTGACTCTGTATCTGGCAAAGCAGTCCATGTTTGACACTTCTTTCTAAAAAATCAGTTTTCCAAAACGATTTGCCGGATTTGGACTCTTTGGTGATTTATCGGTCTTGCATTACACTTTGCGAGATCAGATTCAGAACCGTGACATTGAGCCCGAACTGTAGCATGAAGCCCTCGGGGCGCGTCTACAATAGGGGAGAGAAAGAGAGTTAAGTGTAAAAGCTTGAGCTCATAAGAAAAAAGGATTTGGATTGCGAAGAACTTAGAGCATTTGACTTGGGAACTCAAACATCTACACGTCTAGGCCATAATTGAGCACCTAAGGTAAGAAGTCAAGCCTTTAGTTGTGTTATTGAGGTACTTAACACATATATTTAAAGGAATTAGATGAATTGAAGCAAGAATTAAGCTTCTTAGAGTAGACAAGAAGAGTATACATACATGCATGTTCATTACATTGCAATTAGAGCATGATGTCTAAGAATTTGTCACAAGCATGTTCATATTTTGGTTTTAGTTTAAGAATTCAACTTGTTTTTGTGCCAATATCTCTATTAACCATGTTTTGGAAAGTTGAAGCTCATACATTTGCATGCAAGTCAAGTTTTTGCAGTTACAAGTTGAGTTTTGAATAATTCACTCACTCTTGGGCCTTGATTTTATGAAAAGATCCTCAATTCTTCATGTTTAACAAGTTTACAAGTGTTTTCTTAAGTTTTGGACCAGAAAGGATGAGATTTGAAGTGTTGAATTTAAGATTTGTAGCTTGGAGGTGAATTTGGAATTCCAGAATTCGACCCCTCCGCTTGAGCGTCAGATCCCACGCTCAAGCGAACACTCTATGATCTTACACTTCCGCTCAAGCGACCAGAAGTTCGCTCGAGCGTGAAATGCATGCTCCTAGAAGTTTCATGTTTTTGCAGACTGCTCAAGCGACAAGAGTTGCGTTCGAGCGGGGACATGAGCCTCACACTCGAGCGACCATCGAGCATCTGTCGGGTGTGAAAATCACATAACCAGTACTTTTTAAAATTTTGCAGGGTGCTCAAGCGTGGGAAGTTGCACTCGAGTGTCCCCTCATACACATTGCATGTCTGCTCGAGTGGGGGAAGCTACGCTCGAACAGGGACCCTGTTTTCAGAAAATTTGACCAAATGTTTTCAAATGCATTTTTGCATCCTCATTCCATCCTAGGCATTCCTAGGCCAAGATTAAGGCACATTAATGAGGGTAAAATGTAGGAACACACTATGAATAGAACGTAAAGAGTTAAGTACATTCCAACGTGTGTTTCAAATGTACACTTGTTGTGTGTTGATGTAGGTCACGTGCCGTAGATCGTTTCTGCTCTGTCTGTCTGCACTCAGAGCCATCTGTGAGTAATAACTTAGTAAAGATATGTTCAATTTTATTTATTTTTTGTATGATGAAATAAGATATGTTCTCTGAAATGTAATGTTCTGTAAAATAAATGATTGTCCAAATTCTAGCATATATGCGTGGCATCCTTAGCATCATGTGATATCTGTTAGCTGTTACCCGGTATCGGAGGTTCCATTGTGGAACTTAATATGTCTACAATCTGTTACCCATACCGGAGGCTCCATCATGGAGATCAGCATATCTGTCATTTGTTACCCGGATCCGAAGGTTCCTTTATGGTACTGGTTACTCATAACCACCATATGTTCTGCATCTGTTCTGTATCTGTTTTGTTAGCGCTAATGGATGTACCACGTATGATTATGTATGAACTCCAAATTCTATGTATGATTTGGTCAAGATTATGAATATGGATCTGCTACTATTTCTAAAATAAATATAAATCTATTTTCTGGAATTGATACGGGACATCATTCATGGAAACCCCTTTACCTTGTTATTATTCACTGGGCTTCCGCTCACTATTTATATTATGTATGTAGGTGACCAGGCACGTGATCAGGGCCAGAGTTGATGGCCTGGGATTCCGTTTTGTCAGCCACCATTTGCGTCTCTCGAGGAGGTCCCGAAACAAGTCAAGTTATGTGGCCAAGTCTTTTTGAACGTTCAACACTTTGTTTTCTCTTGTTTAATGAACAGTTTGTTTATGATTATCTGTACATGGGGTGACGTATAATTACTGTACCTATGTGATGTCACGAATATGCTTATAAAGTTTAAAATTATTTTGTCCCATGTACGTCTAGATAGCTCAATGGATGTTGTATTTTGTATATTTGCTTCCGCAGCCCTGTAGACATCCCCGAACGTCCCGGGGGGGAGATCCTCGTTTTGTCCATTGGGCTTACTACAGTTCGGACTCAAATTGTCACGGTTCTTAATCTGATCTCGCAAAGTGCAATGCGAGATTGATAAATCACCAAAGAGTCCAAATCCGGCAAATCGTTTTGAAAACAGATTTTTAGAAAGAAGTGCCAAACATGGACTGTTTTGCCAAATACAGAGTCGCCACCTAAATAT
Source organism: Camellia japonica (assembly GCA_030407325.1). NCBI lineage: Eukaryota > Viridiplantae > Streptophyta > Magnoliopsida > Ericales > Theaceae > Camellia > Camellia japonica. The sequence continues at coordinate 5,149 of JAPPVO010000980.1, read as the reverse complement.
TTTATTTGGGGGAATTTAGGAAACCATGACTCGTTTGCCTAAGGCCACGTGTCCGTCATCACCAAAGTTGCCTCGGCTCGGGAACTTGGGTACGATTGGGGAAGGTCAGCTATGAGCACCCCCGCTCGCCCGATCAAAGATCGGCCTCTACTAACCATGATATCGATTTTTGAAAACATTATGTGCTCTTATTCCGGTTTATTAGCCTAGAATTACTACGTGATGCGCACAGCAAAACAAGTATAGACTGGATTGCCTAAGTTGGAACAAAGCATCGTATATCCGTTTGTTTCGAAAAATGGATTGAAGTTTGCTACTCGCAAGTAGGCTAAAACACGGGTTTCGACAAATTATTCCAACTCAAGCCACCCAACCTTCACCCACAGGCATTCAGGCAGTTATATCACATAAGCATATAGCCTCATGGTAAGTATGCTGTCATGGCAATCAATCACACGCATGCAAGGATGCTAAAGCATAAACACTTACCGAGTACTCTGAGCCAAAACAAAAACTAGTTAGTAATCAATGCGTGATCCTAGTTCATGTTAAGATGGCTAATGCAACACATGCAAAATGCAACTAAGATAGGCTCGGCTATTCTAAGATGGCATGTGAGATGCTACAACTAACACGTATTCAACTTGGAATTGAAATACAATGCAGTTCGTATGATGCGCCGAGCCCGGTGCATGCAAGACATATGAATGATGCAAACATGCATAGCATGAGGATGCTAATTGAAATATGCCCTAAATCTAACCATCGTAAGCGGTTAAATAAAATGGAGAAAGAAATGGGGGTTGGAAGACATGCATCACACACACGCACACTTATTACAACATTGCCCTCCGTCAGAGGGTCCGAAAGAATAATACAAATTAACTAACTAACAAGCTAATTAAATATTACAAAACCGTAATTAATTAACAAATTAATTAAACTACTAAAGCAGTAAAGCTACCTCGGGAAGAGGGTCAAATGCTTGCATGCTCGATTCGCCTCTCTCGGAAATCCGTCGCCATGCCACATGTTGCTTCTGTTTACACTGCTCTGCACCTCTGAAGACTGCACAAGTCCTAAGGCTCCTTCTGGACCACCTTCTGAGCACTGTGGAAGGTCACCGGCCAAGAGGAATAGTCACCGGCCATGGAAAAGTGGTCATCGACCAGTTGTATAGCTCTCGGCGTGAAATGACTAGCCGGTCGGCACTGAATGTGGTCGGTCGGCCAACTCTTCCTGGAGAATCCTGTTTTGCAGCAGTAGAGGGCAAACAGAGCATGGCAATACATTTTCAAAGCAATGTGTGCACGACCACCCTCCTTATCATGTTATGAACTCAAGGGAGGATGGTCCTCGACCCTCGGGCCACCAATCACGCATTTCCATGCATGATGGCCAAAGAGTCAAGTGTGCAACTCAATATGGAATGAAATGCACAAAACACATAAAGGGCCCCAACCTCTATCATGATTGATCAAGAGGCAAGAGATGCACACACAATGCAATGCAACCTAGGCAAACAAGCAAGCATGCAAATAACTCAAGTGTGCAACAAATCTAATGCAACATGAGCATGTTAACATGCAATATGCAATAGGCATACAACCTAAACATGTGGACATGTATAGCATGCAACAACATGCAAAACAAAACAAGCATGCAACAACATGGTAAGATGGACTTACACTAACATGGGTAGCTCTCAAGCATGCCAAAATCAGTGGCCAATAGTGTTGAAACGATGAAATCAAAGCAACAAGACATACACAAGCATGCACAATGCAAAGGCTCCAAGCCAAGGGCACAAGATACAACTCTCCAAGAGCATGGCAAGGATGAAACATGAGGTACAATGGCATACACTCCAGCTTTGAAATAGTATACAAAATGACTCCGAAATGATGCAATAACTCATGCAATGCATGTTGATAGGCTCAAGTACCGAAACTAGTGAAGCACATTACACTAGAGGTATGCAAAGCAATGCTCAAATGATTAAACCAACCCCAAACAGACCTGATGCAGGCCAATATTAGTGGCAAAATGTGTTGGGATGGTGGCTCGGAATGCATTCAAATGAAGCTCATGCAATGGTCGGTAAATGAGGCATACAAGCACAACTCTCAGTAGCACTTAAAGCATGGAAAACATGGGAGTATGGCACAAGTATAAACTCTGAAATATTATACCCAATGATGCCAAAACATGTAAATAGCTCAAGTCAAGCATGCAAGGGACCCCGAAACTCAAAGCTATGCAAGGCTATTACACAACAAGTATGCATGGCAAGCATTTTTCGACCATGAGGCCACAAAATAGAGCTTAGGCAGCCTAAATCATGAACAAAATCAGTTTAAGGCATGGCCAAAAAGTGCTAGAATCATAGGCTAAAATGGCATGCAATACAAGCTAGTGAAGGGGGTTTACACTACAAGTATATGAGGCAATCAAGAGGCCACCAAACCAACAAAATTCGAAGGTATGACATGTTAAATAAAGCCCAAAAACCCACTAAAACATGGTCTATGCATGCAAGAATGATAGGCTCCTTTGATAGGCTATAAAGAGGGTTGTTCTACACAAGCAAGATGGACACTTAAAATGGCAAAAAGGGCTCTAGATAGAGTCTATGCAGGTCTTAAAACTCACTAAAAATAGCCTGAAATATGCTCAAGAAGTGTGCAAATAGGGGCTCCTTTGTAAGGCCAAAAATGCCAACAAACAAGACAACAAGGAGAGGGGATGGCCCTCTCCTTCTTAGGACCTCAAAACACCATCCCCACCACTGAAATCCCTCTAGATTTCAGTGGTGAGAAGGCCAATACAATGTGGTCCCGAAGCTCACAAAAAAGGCACAAAAAAGAGGCCAAACAAGGCCTAGGAGGGGGTAAACAACCCCAAACACAAAAGTGACCTTAAACAAAGATCAAAAGCATGCAAAATCAGAACTTTTATCAGTTATACACTAAGCTCGAAACAGCATGCAAGACAGGCTAAAAGCTTGTGCAAAAATGGGGAATAAAATAGGGAAAAGGAGTGTTACCCTTGTAGCCAAGAACTCCAGTAGCTCTGGACCCAAAAACCAGTCCCTTAGCCTCTGACAATGGCCTCCAAGATGCTTAGACCGAAGGTGGAAGGGTCGGGCTAAGAGTTGTAGTGCAATGGGGCCAAGAACCTTACACTTTTGAGCTAAAATGGAGGAGATATAGAGAGAGATATATGTGTATGGAGCCTTGGCCAAAAATCTGAACCTTTTCTAATGAGGGAGAGGCTCTCTCTTATAGAAGAACAAAGGTCCAAGCTTCTCTTAGAAGCTTGGAGCAAGGGGCCAAGCTTCTTAAGGAAGCTAAAGCAAAAAGGGTCAAGCTTCTTGAGGAAGCTAGAGCAAAGGGGTCAAGCTTCCTTAAGAAGCTAAGAAAGGTTCAAGCTTCTCTTAGAAGCTTGGAGCAAAAGGTTCAAGCTTCTTGGAGAAGCTAGGCAAAGGTTCAAAAGGGTCAAGCCTCCCCCAAGAAGCTAAACCAAAGGTTCAGAAGGGTCAAGCCTCCCCAAGAAAAGGTCTCGGCCAGAAAAAGTGGCCGGCCGATCAAAACAATGCCCGGCCGACCAAAAACAATGCCGACCGGCCAACACCTTTGGCCGGTAGCAAGAAAACAGGGCCGGTGGCCTCAGGCCATGGCCGGTGAGGTGTGGGGATGGCCAACAAGCCATTTCCTGCCCTTAGAAGCAATCACACAAGTGTTTGGTCTACAACCAAGCACAAAACAAACAAGTCGAGAGGTCTCGAGGCAAGGCGCGCGGCCGAAACCTTCGAGAACTCAAGACGAACACGAACATGGATAATCATCGAGTGTTCAAACGATGACGTCCAAGTCTTGAGGACGGTCAAAAATGGGGTGTCTACAAGCCCCTTGAATTATGCGTTATTCTATTCAGAGGCCTTTGGTAATCCAAGGATTACTGGCCAGTTACGATACTAAACCTATAGGGGCGGGTTTGGGTCGTGACAAATGTGTTAGTAAACAATTTATTCTTTATGCTTTGATTTTAATTTTGATATATTAATTATGTTTTAGAATTTTTGTTAATTGTAAATATTCAGATAAAGAAATGCAATAAGAGTATGTTGAATTGGGGTGAAGCAGAATTTGAGTGAAAGTATGTATATGTCAAGTTTTCACGGAAGTTTGGAAACTCTGTTAGTTACACGGAAATTGTACATTTGTTTCTTGTTTTCAATCTCAAAGTAATAGCTTGACAAACATGTACTTGGAAAAATATCATTTTTTCCTCGAAGAATATTGTTCTTTATTAAATTGTTATTATTTTCTCTTTTGTGTTTTTTTATTTGGTTTTCTTGTCCTATATTGTTTCAAATGGTTGACATGTGAAATAAATTTCTCTTGTTTTCTTCAGTAGATTTGAGGAGTTCATTATTTTCATTGATGAAATCATATTCATGTTCATCTTTGTATCGTTCTTCATTTTTTTGTGACCCATAAATTATTTGGGATTGAAATGTTTAGGGATTAGGAATTATATTTCAATCAATATGAAAATAGCAGTAGCAATAGTGGATTGGATGGAGGTTTAATTACAATGTAGTTTCAGTTCTTATCAATTGCTAAAAAAATTTGATTATTATGCATTTCAATATAAAGATTCTATACAGCTTATTTGATACCATGCAAAGATGACTCAATCAAACTGATTAAATTTCTCTTCAAACAATTTCACTCATTTTAACAAATGTACCTTCGACTTCAAAATATTAAAACATTTCGAAATAAATAAATTTAGATTTTTAATTAAATCCAATATTTGTTGGAACTAATCATTTAAGTCCAGATAGATCATATCTTGTAAATTATGTCCACGAATATTATATTTACCCATATTTCCACAGAAAAAAAAAATGCCAACATCATAACTACATTATGAACTTGGAAAGAAATTTGCTAAAAAAAAAAAAGACGAAATGCGTCACTTATAATTTTAAAAATAGTTACATCAAACTATAATGTGACCCCACGCACGGTGCGTGAGGGCCATTGGGCCAACTAGTATGGGCCATTTCCCTAAATAAGCTAAAATAGCAAGGGAATTCCCAAACTAAGCCTAGTTTTCAAAGATTTCCCAAAATAGGCTA